>BGNK01004592.1:0-24599 GCA_003297005.1 Symbiodinium sp. clade A Y106 | reverse complement strand
CTCTAGACATCTCTAGACTGTCGACCAAGACTGCGTGGCCAACATCAGAAGCATCAGCAAGCTCCAATCAGCATCATCAGCATCAGCCTGGTATTGTGTTCGGAGTACCGTGGCTGTCATGTCAGGACTATTCTATTGTACCGTCTCGATGAAGTCAAGTTCCCAAGCCAGCGCAGCCAGCATTATGAGCATCAGCCTAGTAGTGGTGAGGCTTCTGTCATGTCAGGATCATCTGTAGTACGGCACGGTCTCAACTAGCTTAGAATTCCCTGGCCAAGCGAGCCAACATGTGCATCAACCCATCAACGGTTGTTTCGAACGTCCTAGCCAGGGAGACTTGCCTGGAAATGCCTAAGACCGGTTTTGTTTAGTCGAAGTGGACGACTGCTGATGCTCATGATGCTGGCCTGCACGACTACGCCGGCTTCGAATGGCTTTGGATGCGCAGACGTGCTTCACAAGTCTGGATGCTCGTCGTGCTGCTATGTGCTGGTGCCTTTGGCCGTCGCAAGCAACTCGACGTGAATGCTTTTGACGGCTGGAGGCTCACGTGGGTGCGGCAGTCACATGGCACTGATGCAGTCTCGGGCTTGCGGAAGTTACAGAGAATATAAATCAAGTTTTGCAGACGGTCATAATGCTAGCTGAGCCGTCTTGACACGGGGAGCGTGGCACTGCCTGGAGCAAGCATGACACTAAGCATCATGAGCATCAGCTGCGTCTCGTCTCGACCAAGCCAGACAAAACAGCCAGCATCACCAGCATCAGCCGAAACTTGTTTCCACGATGTCAGGGACCTCGGCAGGGCAAGGTCATCAAGCACTCTAGACATCTCTAGACTGTCGACCAAGACTGCGTGGCCAACATCAGAAGCATCAGCAAGCTCCAATCAGCATCATCAGCATCAGCCTGGTATTGTGTTCGGAGTACCGTGGCTGTCANCTCTAGACATCTCTAGACTGTCGACCAAGACTGCGTGGCCAACATCAGAAGCATCAGCAAGCTCCAATCAGCATCATCAGCATCAGCCTGGTATTGTGTTCGGAGTACCGTGGCTGTCAGGTCAGGACTATTCGTATTGTACCGTCTCGATGAAGTCAAATTCCCAAGCCAGCGCAGCCAGCATTATGAGCATCAGCCTAGTAGTGTTTCCCAAGTGGAGCTTCTGTCATGTCAGGATCATCTGTAGTACCGCACGGTCTCAGCTAGCTTGGAATTCCCTGGCCAAGCGAGCCAACATGTGCATCAACCCATCAATCGCCAGTTGTTTCGAACGCCCTAGCCAGGGAGACTTACCTGGAAATGCCTAAGACCGGTTTTGTTTAGTCGAAGTGGACGACTGCTGATGCTCATGATGCTGGCCTGCATGACTAGACGTGCTTCACAAGTCTGGATGCTCGTCGTGCTGCTATGTGATGGTGCCTTTGGCCGTCGCAAGCAACTGGACGCTCACGTGTATGCAGCAGTCACGTGGCACTGATGCAGTCTCGGGCTTGTGTAAATCAAGTTTTGCTGACGTTCATGCCGAGCTGAGCCGTCTTGAAAGGGAGCGTGGCACGGCCTGCAGCAAGCATGACACGAAGCATCATGAGCATCAGCGTCTCGACCAAGCCACACAAAACAGCCAGCATCACCAGCATCAGCCACCCCGGCTTTCGAACGCCCTACCCCACGGAGACATCTCCAGGATCTGGTGAATGATGGCCAGCACAACCGCGGGCAAGTAGAACGACGCGGCTAACGTTCGTCTGTATGGGAATGTCTGCTGCTGATTGCGTGACTCGACCTCGGGGTGAAAACAACGCCGGCTTCGACTGGCCTTGGATGCGCAGACATGCTTCTGCTGGTGCTCTTGATTCTGACGACGGGTGTCCGAGTGTGGATGCTCGTGGTGTGCTTGGGCTACTGGTCAGCGCGCCCGCCGGATGCTCCACAGCCTGTTGATGCTCATGACGTTTGCTCACCGCTGTGGCCGCAAAAGGACTGACATGCTCACCACGGCTGACTCTGCCCGCCGAACCCCGAAGAGCCACCACACCCCCGAACCTGAAGCCAAGCCGAAACCGGCAGAAGCACGGGCGGGAGCTTTTTGCGCGGTGCCGAAAAAAGTGTCGGAAACCCTTCATTGGCACGAGGTCCCAGCTTGCTGGGAAAGGCAACTTACGTATGTGGGAGACGATTCACATGACGCTTGATCTCGGGTGGTGCTGGGCTCGCATCGAGGATGCTGGGGAGCTGAAACGGCCAGACAATGATGCGCATGAGGTATGATACAAGTCAAATTGATTTGGTTTTTTGAAACGAATTGTATCGCAGTCTATCTCACAACCTGTCACGCAAATCACATCATCTGATACGGTTTCACAGCAGACTCAGACTCGGACTAGTCGGTGCTGACAGAAGCTCTCTTCTCTGGTCCACAGGTCCGCCTCCAATCGTCGTCTGATTGGGCCCAGGACGGGCGGTTTTGAGAAGCTTCAGGGCGTGGGTGAGTGTGGGGTTTAGTCTGGTTTTCACGGGTTTCGGCATGCTTCCCATGTATGCGGCCTGTTTGCGCGTAAGATAAGCTTGGCCTTCGTGGGCCAGGGAAGGACCTTGACTTGCAAAAGCCTTGGAAGTAGGCATGGATCTTGTAGCCCGTCCACAGTGTCAAAGCCCGCCAATGGCGCTTACGAAGCTGATTCTTGCAATACACATCTTTGAGAGGCAATTCAAGCGCAGTATCCTAGGTGTTGAGATAGTCCCACTTGTGAGCAAGAATGCATAGTTAGCGTAAGCATGATGCCAGTAGTGATGATTAGTCGCAGCAGTCGTAGTAGTCATTACTCTTCCTGCCCTTTCATGCCCTGGCCCCTGGCACTTTCAGGCAGGGTCCAGCTGCTGAACAGGAGCAGGACCCGGCGGACCCGGGCCTGTGAGGTATCAGTGAACTGGAAGTCGGGGATTTCCGGAAAGGATTCTGGGGCCTCTAGGGCCTAGGGCTAGGGCTACTGTAGGGTACAGGAGCATTCAGGCTGTCTGCTTCTGTTGTCTTCGTCGCCAATTCATTGAGCTCGTAGTGTTCTTGCTCGCACTGTCTCTTTTCCATCGTCGAACAAATCGTTTGCGCCTTAATACTTCTGAATAGCCGAGATGGTAGTTTCTGTGTGCAGCGAAGCTATCGGCTACAGTCAAAGCTTTGTAAGAGCAGGGCCTCGGGCCACATGATCGGAATCATCTTTGTTCAGGAGCAGCAGAAGCAGAGTTGACAGGATGGCTTTTGGGGGTCACGGTTGGCATTACGGGCTAACTTTCACAATCTTTCGCCGTCCAATGGCGAAAGGGCCGCTGCCCATCAAGCGCATCAGGTTGCAATCGGGAGCCAAAGCTTTCGACTGCTCGCGAGAAAAGGAACCCGTTCTGTTTTACAGCGATCCACAACAAGAGCCCTGGCAGATTTAGAGTGTTCCATGCTTCGAACTGGTCGCTTCTCGTCAGGCCGTCGAAGCAGTATGCACAGTACAGCTAAGTAGATGGTACAGTATATAGGTTCAGAAGCGAACCCAACCTTCGGGAAGTCGTAAGGATCTCCTGGCACCATGGCCTGCAAGAAGCCGCTGGCGGCTAAGTGACGGAAGCCTTGGTCGCTTCTACGGAGACCAACTCTTCCTAGCAATCCGTGCGGTCCAGCAGTCGGACAGCACTGTGCAAGTTGAGCTCCCCTTGTCCGCCTACCTGGCTGAGCTTGGCAGAGACCCTCACACCTACATCTCTGAGATTCGCTTCCCAGAACAGGGAGATGACGAGGAGGGCAACGATTCGAAGCACCATCAGCTTCTGGATGATGTCGGACCGGCACTGCCGATGCTGAAGCTGCCCCGCGATGGAGGTGCTTACGCCTACATCCGCGAGAGCCAGAAGCATCGGGTCCATGCCCCTGCTGAGGAGCACCAGATCCATGCCGATCCTTCCTGCAAGCCGTGGAATCCGTTGTTCCGCTGGTTTCTTTGTGGAAGTCCGGGTTCGGGGCTGGGCTGTCATCAGGATCCAAACTCGACGATGTTTTGGAACGCGTGCATCGTGGGGAAGAAGAGGTGGTGCATCTTTCCTCCCTCAACGCCGGAGACCGTGCTGGTCTCCAGGGAGGGACTGCCGTGCTGGCTGCCGGGCTCGGGCACCACGGAGCACCCGGAGTACCATCCCTCAGCTTCAGCGAAGGCATGGTTCGAGCAGGCTCGGCATAGAAGTTGATTTCTATTCCTGAAGCCCGCACTTTGGACCCCCTGTGCCAGGAGTATGAGCGAGTGCGAAGCCTGCATTGCAATGCACAGCGATCGGGCGCAGCTGCGGGGATTGGCATGGTCGAGTTCATCCAATGCGAGGGAGAAGTCGTTGTATGCCCCGCAGGCCGAAGCGAAGAAAGTAATCCATAAACCTTCTGTAGGCCCCGAAGGTGTTGAATCCCCAGATATCCATTCACCGCGGAGGCTGGTGGCACATCGTCCTTGTTTTAGAGCCGTCGGTGACCTTCACGGAGAACTGGCTTGCGGACCGGGACATCGGTTCTGCCCTTGGGCTCTTGAAAGCTGCGCCATGGCAGGCAAAAATCCTCTGGCACTCGTTGCCCTGGCACAAAAAGCTACGCGCTTTCTTCGGGCACAGCCTCTTTAGACTGCAGGCTGCGGCAAGGAAGATCCAAGAACGAGGCTCCCGAAGGTGATGGTCCCTGAACCCGTGTAAATCTGCGATATTCGCCATGACAGACGCCAAACTGGAGCGGCAAGTGCGTGTGCATCATCTGTACTCGCCATCGGGATCATAGGTTTGACTTGCTTCTGCTCGCAGGCCCACCGACGTTCACACGGGCTCCGAGACCCTACAACACGGATACTCTCTGCAGCCGCAGGGTGGGACGCTCTTTACCCACTGTACCGATGCGGACTACATCGGGGTCTACGACGGCCTGGCGGATTTCCCAGTGGCCTGGTACTACGAGAATCCCTGCAGCTGCGGTGGCCTCTGCTGGCATCCACAAGTGGAGATCCCCTAGGAAGGATCTTAGCAATTGTCCTTCGACGAGGGCAGGGCGAATCCAAAAACTAACCACGTCTCCCTGCCGGGCCGGGCCTCCCCTTCTTCGCCCCACTTTTTCTCCAGAACTCCGCCCGCGGGGGGGGGGGGGCGTCGTCCGGCACGTCCAGCGCCTCCCCGCCTTCGCTTCTCGGCCTACGGACCCATCCTGTTGTCGTCATCGTCCTCGCCGTGTTCCACTGTGCTGGATCTGGATCTGGGGCGGCGGCGGGATTGCAGAGATGGGCGCCAAGGGCAGAGTGGTGGACCTGAGCTCCGGAACCTCAGCCTTTGCACTGGCATCCTTCCTTCCCGAAAATGCAGCCAGCCACCACGATGAGCGGACCGAGGCCGAGTACCCACACCCTTGCCAGCACGAGTACGCTGCCGTTGTTGCAACAAGCCTGATGTGGAGGATGTATGTACCTCTCGGTTGGCACGGCAGTGGGACCCGATCGTTTCACCAGAGGCCCGTAGCAGCCAGAAGCCAGCAGACTGACTGCCTCCAGTTCCACCTCGGCATGTCCACCCGCAGAGCTCGAGTGAACGCCGAAAAGGTCGTCGCAACATGTCGCGACACCGAGAAGCACAGCAGCTGCCGGAACATAACCCACCTAAACCCTGAACCGTTAGAACCCGAACTGAATGCATAGAGACCCGTCCTCTTTTCCCACATTGAGGACGAGGCAAAGGCCTGGCGCGAGTGGAAGGTTGCTGCGCAGGCTGCCAGGGAGTGTATACAAGTAGAGGGTTTAGAGCCTCAGTGATCGTGGGCTTCAGTTCGGGTTCAGGGTTCAGGGTTGAGAAGGTTCGTCTTGACTGCAGGTGTTTTGTTGCATGCTTTGAAGGAGTTTGATGTTTGGCGTGTTGCTGTTGCTGACTGTGAGACTGCAGTTGCAAGGCACCCTCAAAGAAGCGTTGATTAAAGTCGCTTGCCTTCAAGCCACTGGGGACACCGAGCCACCGCCCATGCGCCCTCATCCCTGTTTGATGCAGGCGGTCATCCTGGCTATGGAACCCAAGGCCCAACAACGCGTTCTGCGTTATGTCGCAGGCTCAGCTTTCGTGGCATGCCCGCACTCCGTTTTGAAGTGCAGATTTTGAGGTGGCGCTGTGTGTACAGAGAAGAACAGCGCTTGACAACCGGGACGCGGGCGTCCCCGATTGGGAGGATGAAGAGAACTTGCAGCAGGCCCCATCCCTTGCGAATACAGTCGAGCCTGCTGCAGTGTCCATGACGCCGAGCATTTCGGCCCATCTTCTGCTCGTTGGCAGGACTTTCCATCACTTGGTGAGGCACCGGCCGACAGCCCAGCTTTCCTCATGAGAGTGGAGCCCAAAACTTACTCCCAAGCCTTGCTTTAGGCCAATGAGTCCGTTCATTGAAGTGCTTAGGTCCAAAACTCCGGCGCAGAAGTCAGCTCTCTGGCACGCCATGCCCGAGGCTCTCATCCGTCACCTCGATCATTTTCCAGCAGCGCTCCCCGTTGTGTATGTGTATGAGCTTCCGCGGCAGGTACAATGTACATATACTATGTAGTATGTAATTATAGCATCGTTCTTTGTCTATAGATGCCTATCCATCCATCCTCTTGATCGATCTATCTATCCATGTATCTATGTGTATACTTGTCAACTGTGCACGTGTGTGTGTGTATGTATGTATGTATGTATGTATGTGTCAATGAATGAATATATGTAAGTATGTTATGTTATGCTATGTTATGTTGTGTATGTGTGTATGTATGTGTGCCCTTGGTTCGTGTCATGTATCTAGCCTATACATGCATAGCAACTTGCAGTCAACTATGCGACCCCCGCACCCCGTGGAAGAGGACATCTTCCTTCCCCTCCTCTCGGTGGTTCTCTGGTTCTCCCTCCGTGCGTGCAGTCTTGTTGACGAAGGAGAACCCCCTCTCCCTGTGGTATATGGTCTGTTCCCCCTTGGCACAGGAGCGGTTCTCCCTTTTCCCTCGTTTGTGGAAGAGGATCGGTTCTCCCTCCGTTCGCTGTCATGCTAAGGAAGTGGTGGGCCCTTGTAATTGTATTTAGAGGGGGATATCCTTGTGGGGGGCGGGGGCGGGGGCGTACTACGCACAGCGCACAACCTACTTGTATATGTGTATATTTGTGTATTGTGTATTATACTTGTTTTTTTATATACATACGTGTTTTATCTTGTTTGTTTCTTTATTTGCTTATACACAGGGCCGGCCCCGCTCGCTTTTCCTCTTATGGGCGCAGGTTGGTCCGAAATTGCGGCCGGTCAGGCCCGTGAGGCCTGCGTGAGCTTGGGGTTCTGGGCTTAGTCCTCTCTTTTGGGTTCAGCGCATTGGGAGTTGTTTCGTCTGGGGCTTCAGATGGCTTGAAGGGAGATGGGCTGCTTTAGGCTGTAGACTTTGATCTGAGAACTTGGTTGGAAGGTCAAAGGCCGAAGCACTTTCTCACAGGTTCCCGGACCCAGAGACCTTGGCAGGTGAGCGCGCAGGTGGAGCAATTTCCTGCATTGGGAGGTGCCGGGGTCATCAGTTGGTCGGGTTTTGGTGTTTTGCTGTTCGAGGGTGTCGTGCTTCGGGTTTAGGTGGTGGGACTTGCATAGCACATGCGATCTTTGCAAGGGGCCATGCGAGCCTCAAGGCCTCTGGCTAGTAATGTCTACAGTAGCAAGTTCTGAGTTTTCGGATTTCAAGATAGCTGAAAAAGCAGGTCGACTTCGACGGCTGTAACTCTTCTCTATATTACCTGTCAGACCTGCAGCCTGTCGCCGGGGCGACCGGGCCGTCGGAGGGCACCACAGTCTTGTGAATGGAAGCTTGCATTTGCACATGAGTTGACAGTCTGCACAGAGTCTGCAATGCAGCAGAGGATCAAGGTGCACGCGGACAGCCGTGGTTTCGGGTTTCACCTCGGTGAGGCTTTGCGCAGCTTGTATCTCAGTTGTTGCTCTATCCTTGCATCTCTTGCAAAGCTGCAGTGTGCACGATAGGTTCAGCAGGGTCAGTTGCAAAACGATGCCATTGTGTCTGCTGGCTTTTTGTAAAATACAATTTCAGGTGGGTCGCAGCATATGCTATATGCGCGTAAACATCGGCGGTGCAAAACCATGGGCGGCGCAAAGGCAACGCTCTGCTCTTGCTGGGAGCGCCAGAAGCTCCCAAGAGATTCCCCGCCCTACCCCAACGAGCCCTCGGCCGCCCGGCCGCAACCTGACGAAAGGGGCCAGGCCGAGGAAGATGACGAGGAAGTGGAGTTGGAGATTTTCACAGGCAGCACCTTCGTGGAGTTGCGGGAGGTGAGAGAGAAAGGGAGACGCCGCAGTCGTAGCGTGCCAAAGAGCTGCAAGCCATGCAAAGAGCAAGTCCCGTTGGCGGCGTGGGCAGGCGCCATGGAGGAGAATGAATGTAGAGAACGCCGTGGACCAGCCCAGCCAGGCTCGCGCACTGCAGTTGCTCGATGACCCATTCGAGCCGTCATAGTCAGTATCGTCGGAGCGGCGTTGGATGAGTTGGGTGAAGTGGATACTGTCCCGGAGTTGCCACACATGCGCTAACGCATGCCCGAAATGCTGCGAGCTGGACAACGCCAGTTGCCGCATGACAGCATGCAATCCGGAGAGGATTCCAGGCCAGCTTGACCCTTGCAAAGACCTGGACTTTCTGCCTTCCTTGCCCGAAGGTTAGGCTACGTAGCCCAAGAGCTTGCCCGTCCCGTGACCTGCGAGAAGTGCGTTGCGACGATGTCGCATGTTGCATTGTGCGGAGACTCCCGAAGCTGACACTCCCCAAACAAAAGTCTTACCTAGGCCTATGCAAAAGCAGGTGCTCCGATGTTTGTTGCCACGCAATCCTTATAACAGCATTTTTGATCAAGCGCTAGTTGACTTTCGGCTCTACTTTGCACATTGATTGTTTCCTATATTAACAGACTCCAACTTGTTTCCCCCGGGGTCACTTTGCACATCGACCAGTTTCACTCTGCAGAATGCCAGTTTTACTTTGAACGGTTCTGCTTCACTTTGCACGCTGGGTACACCTGAGAGAGCAGCCATGTAGAGTTGGTGGACGGCACAAGTTGACCATCTTGCAGGATCAAGTTACCGTTTTTTTGTTCAGCGTTTCCGATGTATTTTGATGCGACATAAGACTGGACAGGTAGCCAGTCCCCATCTTTACCAGTTGGCAATCTGCCATCGTTTAATTTTTCGCTGAAAGCTTTGATCAATTGCTACAAATGCAGCCAACATGACCGGTCGACTCCTTGATGTCACCCACGCACCTCGAATATCTAGTAGCCCTTGAGGCATAAGTATTGGCCTGATGCTCATGATTACCTCGGAAAATTCTCCCGCGGCGTTCCAGGAGCGGCCGGCCCTACGACGGTCGCCAGCGGAGCCCCCAGCAAGGTTCTGTGCAATCTGAGCGTACCTGAAAAACAGATCTTCAAGAAACAGAACTTGGGGAGCTTCATACCAGAAGGAAGATGACAACCCACGACACTTTAGCCTAAATCCCAAACCCTCGATCAAGGTTGGGGCCCTGGTCAGAAGACCCCGGCACCGCATCTCGGCAGAACTCGTTGAATTTCGCCCGAGTTCTCGGGTTTTTGTTGATCGCTTCTGTGGCCTGTGAGGTCCCTGTTTCCTCCGAGCGGAATGTCATTATGTATGGATTTCTTGAGAAATTGAGGTGCCCTTTCGTGTTTGGTGGTCTTGAAGATCAGGATCCTGCTGCTTGGATCCATCTTGCAGCTCTCTTGTCCGAGGTCTCCAGCAGCTGTTGCAGGCCGGCCAGGCGGCAGCTCCGCGGTTTGCACCGGATCCTTTCTTCCACCCCGCACGGATTTGAGGTCCAGGGGCGCAGTTTAGGTTCACTGGTGCTGCGTAGGTGCTTGCTTTATTGAACTCGTACGTTCTTTAGACACTCACCAACTCCAGCATTGAAGAGAAACACACAAAATCCTGAGCCCCAGGCCGTCAAAAGTTATTGTTGTTGTTAATACGGATATTATTACGATTCGTCTTGGTAGTCTTATCGTTAGTATTATTATCTTATAGTTGTTGTTAGTAAAGGCACGCATATACATGCAATGCTGTGTACGTATATGTGTGTATGCATGTATGTATGTTGTACATATACATCTACATACATACACATCGACGTGTGTGTGTGAGTGTTTGTGCGCACATAGATGAATAAATAGTTAAATATCTACCGGACCTATTTACGTTCATCTCTCCGGCTGTGTACACGCACGGTATTGCTGACAGCATATGAGCTTCTCATGAGTCCTTGTTCGACATGATATCCAGTTGACTTGTTATTGTACAACGACTTGCGAAGCATGTCTCATTTCGTGTTGGCCTTGCACCTTGACCAGCAGATTCTTGCACGCAGAGTGACCATGCAGGCGACAACGGGCAGCAGGCGGGGCCTGCGTTTCAGACAAAAGCAGAACAAACAGACGGAGAAGACGAGCGCCTGCATCCACCTTAAGTCGTGCAGGCCACCTGCAGGTATTGGGATACACACTGCGGATGGGAGAGACTTTGGCGATTTTGAGCCTGTGAGGGCCCGAACGCTGCCGATCGTGTTCGAGGCAGAAACTTGCTGGACACGGGGGCGGAGGCCGGCATCCGCAGGGAGACCAAAGGACCTCCAGAACCTTTATTATAGTATATCTATAGAAGATTATAGTAAATGGTTCTAGTACATCATGTATTGAAGTGAGCCCCAAGCGGCCCGCTGTCGCCTCAGTGGTGTGCAAGGCATTCCCAAGCTTGGGTGGGAGCAGCGTGCCCGTCAAGCGCTCAGCATCTGCACTGGAAGGTCTGCTTTCACCCCCATCGCCGAACTCGTCTCACCGTGGCAGGTTGCTGAGAACGTGAAGTGGGGGGCGTCCGGCACCGAGCCGCAAACAAATCCAATTGTGAACTTTGCTCCTCTAGATAAACCCGCTTCCAGAGCTTTACTCGTGCCAATCGGCTGTACAGCAGGTGGTCATTTCAAGGGTCCTTTGTTCTTGGAATCATGTTCAAGACTTGGCCGGGATCCGCCCAAAGCTCCGATCGCCCAAGACAGAACGAGAAGCCCACTGCATCCTCCGTCGTTGGCAACACATACATGCTACCCATCGTACATTCTCTGCCTGCTTCTGGCATGTATGCTTTCGGCGAAGTTGACGCTGAGGCTTGGAGCCAGTGTAAGGCGTCGCTATCACAAGTATCATGTCACATACTCATTCCTTAGCTTGAAGCAGAGATGGGCTTTGAGGCCACGGGACAGTGCGGCCGCGGTGGCTGCAGGTGCTGGGCTTAGTCACAAGAGAAATCATGCGTTCGTCAGCGGTTAGCAGTTCAAACAATCCCGCTGCTCGTTGAGGTGCAGGCACAGAGTCTGCGCAGTCGGTCTCCCCGCCCAGACGAGACATGACGCTGGAGGAATGGGCAAAGCCACAGCCTCAGCACAGCATGGATAGAGCACAGCCACCAAGTCGGCCGCCACCGCGACTACCACGACCACCACTACCACTCGCCACCGCCACTGCCACCGCCACCACTACTACTACCAATGCTCCTGCTACTAACTGCTACTGCTGCTGCTGCTGCTGCTACCGCTACGGCTACCGCTACCGCTGCCNGCTACCGCTACTGCTACTGCTGCCCCTACCGCTACCGCTGCCGCTACCTCCTGCTACTGCTGCTGCTGCTGCTACTGATACTACGACTACCACGACGACTATCACACTACTACTACTCCTCCTCCTGCTGCTGCTGCTGCTGCTGCAACAACAACAGCAACAACAACTACTACTACCACCACCACCACCACCACCACCACCACTACTGCTGCTACTACTGCTGGTGCAAGTGCTACTGAGCTGCTTCATGTCCTGGCCTGCCTTGCTCACACTATGTGCAGGCCCAGAAAAGCCGCTCCAGCTCAGCCGAAGGAGCTGCGCGCGAGTTCGTGCCAACTGATAACTTCTCTTATCTGAAGTTCTCGCTGTCACGATCGTGAGACAGAATGGAGTGTGAGTCGTTTTTCGTGACCGACAGGATTTCGATGCTGGTGCCCAAGCCGAGGCTTTCCCCACCCTAGCCACAGTCTCAGCATCCGGCAGTTGAGTCTGTGCTCTGTCGAAGAAGGCCTCCCCGTTCTCAAATCTAGGTCCTACAGTACCCTGGACATCCCTAGACGCCACAGACCCTAAGCCCTAGACCACTAAGTGGCAGTTTCTGCAAGGGTGGCGGCGGCTCGCGGTCGTCAGCAGTCTGTGGCCCCAGCTTCGTCAGAGCAGATGTCCGGATCCGGGTTAAGAGCCGGAAACAACTCTCTCTGAACCATGAACAAGAGCAATCCTTATACTAACTTACCAAAGAAAAAGACCTGAGTACAGGAGCCACTCAATCCTACTTGAAAGTTCTTCGGTATCTGGAAGCGGGTAACTATCCATAAGCGTGATCTTAACTCTGCTTCAGGCACCAAGTTGGGGTTCCAAGAGCGGTGCCGCAGTGTTGAACTCTGCCCGGAGCCCGAGGGTGCCATGGAATTTAGACGGATGCACAGCTTCCCGAACCTGTTGCAGATGGGTTCCGGGTCCGGGATCCATGGTGCCGTGTCGAAAGCTGATGGCCTCGCAAAGCTCCATGTCTTGTCATCTGAGGCTCCTTCCAAATCGGCCGCCAAAGCTGCTGCCAGGGAAGCAAAGCAGATTGCTGCAGCCAAAGAGGCCAACGGCGGCTCTCCAATCAGGAAGCAATTTTCTCTCAACGTGCATGCACGCACGCATGCAAGACAAGCTGCAACATTCAACTGTGAAGCTTCTCTGATATCTGCTGCGTGCAAAATTCGAGCTTTGTCCCTGCGCCTTCACACTCTCTTCGTCACAGGCTGCGGAAGCCATTGCTGAGGCCCGTCCAAGCGACGAAGCCCTTAAACCCGAAATTCCTGAAGCCCAAACCCTAGTCTTTGAGGTTGTGAAGAGGGATCAAAGGGTTGGTCTACCGCCTCCTGCTATGATTGAACAGGTGGAGAAGGCGTTCAACAAAAAACCTAGTCGCTAAAACCCTCAACCCTAAAACGCGCAATGACAGAAAAGAGCCCCAAGCCCTGAAGCCCTACCTAGACCCTTAAGAACCTACCTTTACAGGGTTCTGTATCATGAGCCCCTTATATGGGGGTTTCCGAAAATAGGGGACCCTAACATAGTACCCTAAATAGCAGGATCCTTAGTATATGGACACCAAAATAAGGTACCCCTAATTTTTCTATAAGTCCCTCAACGGATATTCAGGGTCTGGGTAGATCCTAGCACCGTCCCCTTGCAGGCCAGGGCCGCCAAGTCTTCGACCGGAAAGGTCGTTGCCGAGGCAAACACCAAAGACACCGTCTCGAGGGTTTGGGGCTTAGGGTTTAGTGTTTAGGGTTTCAGCTTGGGGGACTTCTTAACGGTGTTTTGGGGAGGGTGTACCATGGATCCAGTGTTATCAATGGTTGTTTGTGCTTTCAGGGATTGGAATGATTTCGGGCAAGGTACTGAGACATGCTGTCCCTGTAATGTGCCCGACAATGCTATTTTCAATATTGAGCCCCCCATGTCAGACTCTTGGGTGCCCTGAGGGATAGCAGGGACTGAATATCGAAGCTCTTTCGGGAGCCAGGGATTGGATGGATGCCACGATCAGAACGTCTCGTCTAGACTATAGGTGGCAGGGTTCACAGGGAGCTTGAGATGCTTTGGGGCCTAGACCCTGTCACCAAACCCTCACACCGGGGCCTGAATCAGAGAGGACATCGAGACAAATCAATGATTCCAACCCATTCCAACCCGTCGGAGCCCTGGCACTCCACACTGCCAGGTAGCGAGAGAAGCGCCACCTGCGCCAGTGATGCTCCCAGTTTCGGAAAGCAGAAAATGCCACGGGCATGAAAAGCACATTCTCCCAATGGGCATGGCAACGCCACCAGATGGATATCTTGTCTTGTCACCGCAACTGGCTCTTGTTCTTGCTAAAGCCGCTGCTGGTCCTGCTGCTGCTGCTGCTGTTGCTACTAGTACTACTAGTCTAGTACTACTAGTTCTACTACTACGACGACGACGACTACTACTACTACTAGTGCTACTACTACTACTACTACTACTACTGCTCCTACTGCTGCTGCTACTGCGGTTGCTGCCGCTGCTACTACGACTACGACGACGACAACGATTGCCACGACTATGACAATGCCGATATTAAGTCTGCTTTTATCGCTCTGTCAGTGTTACCGCAATTCCAAGTTGCTTGTTATCACTACCGTTATCAGCACACTCCCACCAGTAGTTTCGCTATCATCCCTTCTCTGTTCTTTAGGGTGTAGGACTCACGCCCTAACGCGCACACTACTCGCTGTGTTTCTCGCTCGCTTGCCGGTGGGTGGCGCTTCTCCGGTCCGAGGCCGGTGGAGAGCAATTTCCGGAGGTGCAGCGAAAGAAGGGCCGTCTCTTTACCAAGTTCCAGGGTTGAGGGTTTAGGCTTCTAGGTTGAGAAGCAGGATACCGTAGTCCCTGTAGAAGAGTGGTGAGCGACAGAGCGTCTCCTCGTTCTCAAGAAGTTGTAATCAGTGATGCATTTTACTTGCTTCCCTGCTTCAGCTTCCGAAAAGCTCCGCACCTTCCAAGCCGCAGAAGGACCGGGCAGCTGGCTGCTGTAGCTTGTCCTGCCAAATGCCGTCGCCATATCCATCACTATCCATCCGAAGTCGTCTGGTGGAATCTCTATGTATCCAGTGCTCGTAATGAAATTAACACAAAAGGTCCAGCATTGTGCGGCAGTGTTTCGAATTTAGCTGGACGACATTGCCAGGGCATGCTGGTGCTCACAACAACTGATGACTGGAGCTGGCGCATGCAACACTCGTCTTGCCAGGAGGCTCCCGCCAAGAAAGTCACCAACGGCAAGGCTTGCTGAATCTGTTTACTTGCTTATCATCATATCCATATTTCCATGGCTTCGAGTATGATTGTTTTCGCCTTTACTCAGCGGGCCTGTTTCGCGCAGGCTGCCGCCAAGCCGGTGCCGAAGCCCAGTGTACCGGCCACAGCAAACCCTCGGGAAAGGCTATACATGGCCTAAGGGGCTAAGTGGCTAGAAGTTTCGGTCTATCGGGCTCGGGAGAGCTTGCTTGGAATCTCTTTTCAGCTCGAAAATCTGCCACTAGCGGGCAGTTAAGGCAGAAGCCTTGCATAGGACTATCGCAGGTCTGTGGTTGTTCGTTGATTCTTCTCCATGTTATCTGTCAAAGACCCTTAAGACTCCTGCAACTTTCTTTACATCCGGGCCATCGGAGGGCAACAGAGCTTCGTGAATGGATGTTTGCCGCTTGATTTGGGCCCACATGAGCTGCATTCTGCAGCGGATCAAGAGGCAAAGAAGAAACGCCGAAGAGTTCCAAGGAGCTTCAAGCCCTGCCGAGAGCGAGTCGTTGTGGCGGCATTGCTCGGCAACGTGGAGGAGAATGCTGACCAGCCCAGCCAGGTTCCCGCAGTTCAGCTGCTCGATGACCCCTTCGAGCCGTTTCTGACCTACGAGATGGTGTCGTCGGCTCGGCGCTGGATGAAATGAAGAACGGTCCGTGGGAGAGGCCCCGGATTTGGAAATTCACGCCCGGCATGTTGCCAGCTAGTTGACGCATGGCAACCTGCAATCCGGAAAGGATCCAGGCCAGGTAAAGCTTTGAAGTGTGTTTGGCTTGCGAGAAGTGNCTTGCGAGAAGTGTGTTGCGACGTCGTCGCAACACACTTCTCGCAAGCCAGACGGGCACTTTCTTCGGGCTACGTCTCACTGCGATTCCGGACCCTGGGCAACCCTCGGGCAAGCCCAATCGTCGGGCAGTCAGGCTTTGATATTCTTTTTCGAGGTTAACGGTTGTCCGGGAAAACCTTTATACCAATCAGCCTGGCCAAACTTCAAATTGCCTTTTGCGGTTCTAGGTTGTCTGTGTAATTAATGCGGTTTAAGGCTAAACCTCTGAGAATCCTCGATGCCGCTACAGATTCCTTCTTCGTGTGGCTTTCTCCTTCTTGTGGGGTGGTGAGCACGTTTTTGTTCATTTCTTTACGGCTTGAAAAAGCGGAGATTTTTGTTTGAGAAAACAGGGGGCTTGAAGGGGGTTTGAAGGGGGCTTGAGGGGGAGACTTAAGGGCATGCCTCCCAAAGTGGCGTTAACAACACCGTGCAAGGCAAGCAGCAGCAACGCGGATGACAAGGAGGAGGCGGCACGGACACCGATGTGGGTTTCCTCAAACACTTGTACACATTCCCTCTGTGCCAGGAAACTCGTTAAGTTCCGGGAGTTTGACTTGTGCCATAGTGGTCGGAATGATTAGCAATATTGTCTCCTCCCTACATATTCTGCTATGCCATGCTCCAAACACCCAGTTCTACTTATTCCAAGCAGGTCTTAGGGATGAGAACCCCGATTGGAAGCCACAAGCGACCGGATGTCAGGAGCTGATCCCCCTTCATGCGGATAAGGACCGACATCAGACACAGTGCCAAGCAGCTTCGCGGCAAACATAGGTTACTGTCGAGACAGACATGTTTGGCGATTTCTGTAGTGTGGCCGGCTTTGATCACTGGGGCAGGAGCTGCTTCTTCTCACCAAGGGCGGGGAGCTCAGGTGAACCTTTCGTGGTGCAAGTCCCGGTGCACCATAAAGCCCTCCGTCATCAAAGTAAAGCTGAATTCGATTATCCATTTCAACTTCCTCGCACTTAGGCACCGATGTGTGGTTTGTTACAACTTCCTGTTGAGGAAGCGGCGTGCAGGAAGAACAGCAAATATGATAAGTGCGGCAGTGGTCGGGAGATGTTGTGTTCTTCGACGAAGGCTTGCCACATTCGAATTGGAAATCACTTTGCCTGTGCGATGCACCATGAGCACTGCCTCTATAAGGTGATGAATCTGAAGCTCCTGCCAAGGAGGTGGGGTTACACGCTCTCTCTCTCCCTCTCCCTCTCCCTCTCCCTCTCCCTCTCTCTCTCTCTCTCTCTCTCTCTCTCTCTTTCTCTCGGTATATGCACGCATTCAATTTTGCACGCATTCAGTGTTAAACCCACACACACGCACGAATACATAGTGTATATATATATATATATTTATATATTGCATACATATTCATTAGCACATGAATACATACATACGTAAGTACATACCTACCTACCTACATACATACATACAATCATACATACGCATGACACATGTATATAGGCACAGATCAGCATCTTGCGATGCCCTTTAGCTTTTCATGTATACGTAGGCACATACGTGAGCCAATGCACATCGAGATGTATGTGCATCCGTCTCTGTCGGTCAGGGTGGCCAGAAGAAAAAGAAGGGCCAGCAGGGCAAGAAGAATGTGATTCCCGCGTCAGAGTGGTTCAGCGGCTGATGTGCTAAACTCGTTCAGGTACCGCTAAGACCGCTCGATTTAAACTTTGCATTCGGCAAAAGGTGCCGGAGAAGTGCTGTACAGTTAGTCGGCTTTATCGACACCAGTAGAAAAGAGAGTGATGTTTACAAGCACAGGTGGATTGTGTGCTTGCCGACATTGTGGTTCATTTTGCGCTAGATCCATCCTCGGCGCAAGCCGTTGACATCAAGGACCTGGTAGCCGAGTCCATGGTTTGAGCAAATTTAGCCCGGCGCCACGCTTAGCTCCACAAAGGTAGGATATTCGCCATTCGTAACGATCCCGGGAGATGAAGCTCAGAGCAAACTTGCCACACCAGTCCTGAAGCCGAAGCACTTGTGCCATTTTCTGGCTCGAGAGTCCTTCATTTTGCTTGCGCAGCTCTTCCGAGCTTAGCATCACCCGAGCTCGGACACGACATTGAAAATCTTGAGTTAGCAATGTTATTCTTAGGATTAATATCATTTGCATTCTGATTATTCTGGTTACCATTGCTGTTGCTAATGCTATTACTATTTCGGTTGCAAGCACTGTTATCACTGCAACGAGTACTATTTATTGGTCTTATTAGCAATGTTAGCAGGGAGAGCACAAGACATGGCGTCGCCTATGGGCATCAAGACCCCTCGCAGCCGGAGCCCTGCTGACTTAGCATGCTGTGCGCCGGCGTGGCTTCACTATGACATGTCGGTTCCGATTGCGCCTTTGTGGCCATTTTCAATCCTACCAAGCATCGGGCTGCTCCATGGAGTTAACAGTCGTGGCAGCAACACAAGCAGAGAGTGAACTAATTTGGGATGATGTGTTGTAGAGGGGTATCGACACCAGAAACCAGCAAGATTCTTCAGTTCTTCCGTGTTGCAAGGAACTCTCTTTGTCTTAGGGGTGAAACAGCCAATGGTTGGAATCTCACTAGCTTCAGAGCACTCTCGCTAACCGTGCCTTCGCCATACTTGGCCGCTGCGAGCACCAGTAGCTTAGCCAGCTCCAGCTTTTTAATGCCAGCAAAGCATGTGCTGACTCCTTGTCTTCAGCGAGCTTTCCATGGAATCTGTGGAAGATGCCCTTATCCCGCGAGCTGCTCAACAGATCGTGGGGTCCAGGCCTTTTTCTTGCAAACTGCCTCATGCTACAGGATCACGTGTATGACGTTGACTTGGAACATGAGTCACTTGAGATCGACAGACGGGCTGGTCCAGTTCAGTCCTAGTACGTCTCTTGACTCTTGTTGTCTGCAGTCGCCGTGGTGGTGGCGACGACAGGGAAAACAGTCGACTCATATTTCTGTCGCTGCCGCCACCTCCACTGCTACTACTACTACTACTACTACTACTACTGTACTACTACTACTACTACTACTACTACTACTACCCCTACCCCAACTGCTACCGCGACCGCTACCACTACCACTACCACGACGACGACTACTATTTCTACTGCTGCTGCTACTGCTACTGCTACGGTTAACGCTACCGCTACCCCTAGTGCTACTGCTACTGCTACTGCTACTACAAGAAGTGTGACCCATGGACACATATCTGTAATGTAGCAGCGCTGTAGGTATGACCGGTGCTTCGAAGAGGTCAATAGCGGCGAACAGTGGTAATGGTGTTGATGATGCTGCTCACCATTAACACCAGCATCGCCATCACCCTTATCATTGTATCATTACCATCACCATGACCACGAGCACCATCATCGTCATCATCCTTAAGATCTTGCCATGCCCGTGCCAGGTTTTGCCGCTTCCCCCGGCTGCGCTGGACGAAACAGATTTGTGCCGCGTGCGTGGTGACCATTCTTGTGGGAAAGACCTGTTTTCAAGAGGCTCGCTGCTAAGAGAATGTGTGAAGCATGTATGTCCTGGCTAAGTGCCCTGAACCTAACTGTAGGGGTTTACGATTCCAGGTGTAGTTGGGTATGTTCGCATACTCGACATAACTGGCCATCCCCTCCGCGAGGAGCCCGGCGCCCATTCCATTCACAGCTGCCTTGTTCAAGATTCGGTAAGATCTTCGTTGAATACTCCCCCGCTTGTTTTGCTGGTCAAGACCATAGCTGACCCCGACCCCTGGCATACAGCCGTCCAGGAAAGGCCCCAGGCTTGCACCTCTGGGAGTCGCTGGGAGACTGCGACTCTTCCGGGAGGCTGCATTTTCGCGAGGCGCTTCACCGCAACCTGGGCGGCTTCGGCCCAGACGATGGCGAAGAGAGCATCGTCTACAGGCTCACAGGCGGGGCGGTGGGGGCTTCTGCACAGGGCTGAGGGGAAGGAAGGTTAGCAATAGAGAAGGAGTGTCCAAATCCTGGGATTGGAGCTCTTATTCGACAGCGCTTTTTGGCAACAACTCAGGTGAAAACGGCACAGAGTTCGAGATGGTGCTTGTAGCGCTGAACCAGGATTTCAACCCCTGGCATGCCAAAAAGATGGGCATTCGCGATGGGTTCGCCGTCCTATCCACGGTGGCGTCCAGCAGGCTCGTAGCCAACGTGAGTTTCCGAGATCCAGAGACACACGATCCCATGATTCTGCCACAGTTTGCACTTTCCTTCTACGACATGAACTGGAAGCACAAGGTCGACAGCAAGAAGGTGGTGAGGGTCCTTGATGTCTCTGGTAATTGGACTGATGCGATTCGATCGAACGACTCCTCGGTTGATGTTCATCAGAACATGAACGTCGGAAGCATCGTCTTGTCTGCGTCGGAACGGGCGGAAGCCCTGGATGGCCCTTCGGATCCGAAGAACCTAAGCCCCGAGCACTTGAAGCGAAGCGTCTCGGTGCGTTTCTCGAATCTTCAGAGCTTCAAGCTTCAGCTCGAGACTGGCGAGCGGGACAACCATCAGCTTTTTCAGTTCACTCCGGAAGCAGCCTTGCTGTGCTCAGCAACTCCTACTGGGCGTACAGCAGCGATTTCGATCCCAAATCGCTGGCTCGAGGAACCCCTGGCAGAAAATCGCGGCCAGATTGGGCTTCGTGCGGACGGGTCTGCTTTCCAGCAGTGGTTCGTCGCCCTTGGTGATGTAGTAGACAAAGGAGATCAGCTGTATAGTGTAATTGACTCCGGCAACCTGCGAATTGTGTCATCACCGGCTTACGGCCAGGTGGTAGAGATGCTCTCTGATTTACTGCCAGGGGATGTTCTAAAGCCTGGCATGAGGCTGATGATCATACAGAGGCGGACCCGTATACTTTGGTCCACTCTTGGCTGGATTATGGCTGGATGCGGTTGTGCTGGAGTGCTGATCGCAGCGGCCTGTTGCGGCTCCTATTCACCTGCAGAGCCTCCGCCGCTTGTTATGGACGAAGATGACTTCCTGGTGCTCGAGTTTAGGACGCCCACCGGATGGATGCAAACGGGCATTTGGAAGAATCAGCCCCTCGGCCTCGGCTTTCACAAATCGCTGCCTGCCATTGTGGCCTTTGTGGGCGACGACGCGCAGCATTCCGGGGTGCTGGAGGGAGACGAGCTCGTCAAACTTGGCACTGCCTGGCCCTCGGTCATCGCCAGCCCCCGAAACAGCCCAGACAGCTTCGACTGTCGAACCCCATCAAAAGCGTAAGGCGTAAGTAATTAATCAAGCAAGTAATAAGTATGTAAACATCTTCTGATGCAGCTGCCTGTTAGCCTTGTTGGTGGCAGTACGCCGCAGTGTTCGGCGCATGGGGCGGGTGCGTGCGTGCGAAGCCAAAATGCTCGCAAAGCATGAATGCCAACATCTGCAAGCTTGAACCCGTCACGACTATCCGAAAGGCTGTCTCTCGGTGAGGAAAACTGCACAGCCGGACCTTCACACACAAAACGTTTGTCACCTTCAACAGCACCATCATCGTCATCATGGTCACGTGTGTTGTCTTCGTCGCGCACCCGTATTCGTCATCATCTGCAGAACCGCCACCACCACCGAGACCATCCTGGTGTTATGTGGGGTTCGTCCTGGTCTTCATCTTCAGCTTCAATACCCAATGACATCGGTCAGCGAGTGATGCAGGTGGACCAATTTAATGCTTAAACGTTTTCTGTCTGACTCTTTCAGACTTAGGAAAAGCATGGGCTGCGCCCCATCCGGAGCAAGTCCTACGATGAGTTCTGGTCACAGCTCAGCGGCTTGGTTTCTCAACTTCCTGAGCTGCCACGCGACTTTGGCTCTACAAGCAATACAGTAACCTTCTATTTGGGCCGCTTCTTCTGTTCTGTCCGCGACCGTCTGCTGCCTCTCCTCCCTCTCCCTCTCCCTCTCCCTCTGCCTCTGCCTCTGCCTCTCCTCCCTCTCTCCCTCTCTCCCTCTCTCGCCCACACTCAATCACGCACTGACTCAAGCACTCAATCACTCACTCACNCTCCCTCCCTCTCCCTCTCCCTCTCCCACTCTCTCTCTCTCTCTCTCTCTCCCTCTCTCTCTCTCTCTGTTTGTCTCTGTTTGTCTGGCTTGTCTGTGAGGATTGATCTTGGAGTTTGAGACCGTCGACGGAAGGTCTCGGCAGTTGGAGTGGAAGACGAAGCCTCTAGGCCTTGCCTTCAACGGCAAAACGCCGGTAGTGACGGAGGTGCACGAAGAGGCTCTCCACATGAACGTACGAGTGGGCGACCAGCTGACACGGTACGGATTGGACGGGGCCTTACTTGCGAGTCTTTGTTTCCATTCGTCAAGGGGTTGTCCGTCACAAGCCAACACCAGCAAGCAAGCCACAAAACTGCAATCCTTCCACGAACTAAGGACAAAAACATGCTGCTGCCAGTGGAAGGCAAGCCCTTCGACGAGGTCCTAAAAGACATCTCCAGTCACATGGCAGACTTTCCAACTGCGGTTCGAGCCTTGGCGCAAGTCTTCACAAAGCCAGCAGGATACAGTTGATCCAGATGTTGTCGGGCTTCGTGCCAGTAGTTCGATGGCAGGGTTTAATGTGTCCAGGCGGGCTTCCGTGTGTCTACTGCTCAAACTTAACCAGCTCTTCGCTGTCTTGCAGTTTCATCTCCGAGGCATGATCTGCGTGTTCGAGCTTCCGGACAAGAGCTTGAGGGAGTTCATGTGGCATGCACGGCCTCTGGGTCTATCTTTTGGCACTGCCTCACCGCCTGTGGTCTCCAAAGTCGAACGTCCTGCGGACGTGAAAGGCATAAAGGAAGGATACATTTTGCGACGCTTCGGAAGTGACTTTCGCAGCCTGGAGACAACGGAAGATCAAAGCACCAGCAAGATCCTCGCCGACATGCAGAAGTTTGCAAACTTGCTACCCGATGCCACCCTGCAGGATGTAAAGGAATGGTGAGACATGCCTGTAGTTCGATGGCATTATATGCCACACATCTCAACCTCGGGTAGCACCTGAAAGTTTGAGAAGTTTTTCCGGCGGCCGCTGGCGCGACTGCCAGGTTTCACAGGTGTCGATTCGAGGTCGATGCATGTTCATAGAATGGTTAGTTGTGCACAGGGTACACATGGCAGCTGCAAAGCAGGACTGTTCAGGAAGCGACCGACGAATTTTGCGCAGAGGGCGCAACAAAGCTCGCTCTGGGTTTGGAGCTCCCGCCCCCATCGGAATTCACTTCCTGAACTCCTGCAACGTCGAGTTAGTCATCCTGGGCTAGCTCGCGCACGATGTCAATGTCCACGATGGTAGTGACATGTCGTGACCGTCGACATGATTGTGCGGCTGCTGTATGTTGATGATAACGTGCTTCTAAAGATGTTAGTTTCGACTAGGATGGTGATGAAGAAGATGATGATGAAGCACCATGATGGTGACGGTGATGGGAGATGATGCTGCTGATACCGATGCTGGCAGCAGGGCGAAGCCAAGCCTCTGTCAGCAACTAAGCACCAGTGCTGGCTCGATCTTCCGGGAAGCAGCTCTTGGAGCCATTCGGGTTTAGAGGTTTCCGAGTTTAGGGTCCCGAAGGTTTAAGGTGCAGGGTTGTACTTTCATCAAAGGATGAGGTGCGAGGTAGGCCATGCAGGTGCTTAGGGCAAGTTCGGCGAGGAATGCCTGGGCCATCAAGCGGAAACCCTGGGCAGCCCTAAAGGGAGCCAAGCAGCTCTTATGGGGCAGCTTTGCTGCTGGCCTCATTGCCGAATTGGGGAAGAACCCAGAACCAGAGATTCTTCGTTGAAGCACGTGCGCACGCGAATGACTCAGAGTCGAACCCTTTGGTCCACATGCTATCATCTGTTTCCCAAGGCTCGACCCCTCCGCGCAAGCCAGCTCGAACGGCTGCTCAGGTTCCAGGGTTCCGCTTCGGTGTTTACGTGCTGAGGAACATCGTTCTAGCGGAGCAGGGAGCCAACATGCTGGTGATAGAGAGTTGAACGATAGAGGGGAGGAGGGGAAGGATGAGGAGGAGGAGGAGCTTGCATGCCGTATGCTGGGGTGCTTGGCAAATTGCACTTGGCTAAGTGTTGCGAGCGTAGATTTCGACTTGGGGCCTTTCTCATGTGTCATGCAAGACCCGGGTGAGAACTCAACTATGCGGATTGACCTAAGAATGCGCTTGCATCTGCTTGCTGATTGCATCTGTGTGTAGGTTTAGGTGTGTGTGTGTGTATGTGTATGTGTATGTGTGGTTGTTGTTGTTGTTGCTGTTGTTGCTGTTGCTGTTCTTGTTGCTGTTGCTAGTGTTGTTATTGTTGTTGTTATTGTTGTTGTTGTTGTTGTTGTTGTTGTTGCTGGTGTTGCTGTTGCTGATGTTGTTGTTGTTGTTGGCAGCCGTTGCAGCTGCCGCCGTGCGGGGTGGTGCGATTCCTTTGCTGGCATGTGCTGAAACTCGCGTTTTGGCACTTACTTCGCCCGTAATTGAACTTTGCTTTTGCTTTCGCATCGGTGTTTGCGGTGTTTTACAGCAGAAAGTGTCCCAGCCGCCGGGCTGCACTGTGCAACAACGTGTTGACCTCTGCATTTCGCGTCGTTTTGTTTGGTGTTTTCCTGTGTGTGTCGCATTCTGCATCGGTTTTTACAGTATTTTTGCCGACTCTCGACTTTCTGCACATGCCGGCTTGGACTTGCATTTCTCTTTCAGCTCTGTTTGAGGGGGTGGAGGGGTGATGACGTCCATGCGAATGCGACTGTTTTTTTGTCTTTCTTTTGTTCACGTGTGGGGG
>BGNK01004591.1:27899-51690 GCA_003297005.1 Symbiodinium sp. clade A Y106 | reverse complement strand
AGAGACCTTGAATGAGCCTCTCAAGCACAATATATCTTGTTGCACAAACTTCTTGCTATATATTTTTGGAGAATAGACTCGTGAACCCGGTCTTGCCGAGCCTTTATTTAGCAATATTTGCCGGCCCACAATGCAAGTTAGCACACTTATACAACTTAAGGTACATCTGCTAAGTTCGCATACTATGTCTTTTAATTCTGTATTGCTAAAACAACTTAGTATAAATATATGTCTACTTTTATAAGTATTATAACAACCATATTTACTTAGCAAGTTGTACATATAGTTAACAACCCACCGCCCTTCCAAGTATCCTCAGCGAGGTCAATTCCTTCCACGGCGCTTGCTCAGCTTCATCCACGTAGCGTAGATGCATTGTAGCCAGAGTATCTCTCCACTAGCTTCCGCGTCTCCCTCGCTTCCTGTATCCACAAGTAGATGGAGTCGCCGATGTATTCGTGGTATCCGAATCTCCTCGCAGTCGTCCAGGTCAAGGGTAGCTAGCTCTAGGACCCCGAAGCCCCGCGATACCAGATGCTCGTGGCACCTATCCAGCACCGCATGCCTCTGTTCCCGCGCGCTATCCTTCAAGGCCGGAAACCTGACAGGGCTCCCTATCCCAGCCCCCCTTCCCAGGTCGGGCCCCTCGCCCTTCCTCACCCCGCTACTTCGAAGAGGGGACTTTATCCAGAATGGCAACGATCACATTCATGTTTGTAGCCACAAGTCACAGCTATCTCTGCTCAGCATGTCGGAAGCATCTCTCCTGCGAGCGACGATAGCCAACGAAACTCCGCTAGAATACCTTCGATAGCTTCGAAGTAGAATAGGTAAGCTAGCACACATAGTCGTAACTCGTTCCTTGTCACGAGGTACGTCAGCATGGACCACGAGGAGGCATGAAAGGCGCACAAGTGCCTCTCCGATGCTGAAGTTTTGGCGGCAACAGACGCAAGTGTGAGGTAGGTCCAGGTCTTGCGTGGATGCATGAAAGGCAACCGCCTTTACTTGAGCGTACCGGCAGGGCACGGTATGCAGGCCCGACCTTTGTGGTCGACTTCGCCCGCTTGCTTGAGCTCCTCCATGATGCGCCGGACAAGGATCAGCGAAGCCGGCGTGGCGTGCGTCAGGAAGAATGGGAGATGCTTGCGGGAACGTCGAGGCACAGGGGCCAGCTGGAAGGCGGGGGCTAGCCCGGCCACCCCGGGTCGCTTACCCAGATCCCTGATCTCGGAGCGAGAAGCGGAGTCTGGAACGACATTGGAAGAGGCGGAGCTACGGCCTGACAAGGGTCGTTATAACCCAGACCCGCCACCTCAGGGCCAGAGGGGGGGGGGGTCTGGAACGTCGTGAGGAGCGCTGCGTGGTGGAAGCAGTGGAAAGAAGCGGAGCTGCGGCCTTCCGCGGGTCGTCACCCGTTACCCCGAGCTCGGAACGAGAAGCGAATGCATGGAACTACGGCCTTACGAGGGTCGTTTACACGGATGCGCCACCTCGGAGCGAGAAGAGGGGTCAAGAGCGACATGAGGAGCGCGTGGTGGACGCAATGGAAAGAAGCGGAGCTATTGGCCTTACGCGGGTCGTTGACCCAGAACCCCGATCTCGGAGCGGGAGTTGGGCCTGGGCCGGCAAGGGGAGCCCTGGCGGTGGATGCAAGGAAGAAGCGGAGCTATGACCCAGACCCGCCATCTCGGAGCGAGAAGTGGGATCTGGAACGACAAGGAGCGATGCAAGAAGACGCAATGGAGGCGGCAGAGTTACGGCCTTGCGAGGGTTATAGTGTACCCGGACTCGCCACCTCGCCATCAACTTCAACCACAGTTGGTTCTTCTTGTTCAACCATCAAGTAAGCATCTCCAACATCTATGCTTCCTAGTGAGTATCCTTCAGACGACGTAAACAGGGCTGAAAGTAGCTTCACTGTGCTTGCTACACCTGTTGGGGAAAACAAACTTGCAATATCAGTGTCCCCTAGCCATCGAAATTCACGCGCTACAAGCCTTCCTCTTCTACGCCATTCGTTTTCTCTGTGTCTCCAATCGTAGACTACTTTCGTAGATAGAAACTTGTACTTCGACAGATCTGCTCCTTCAGGCAACTTCTTCAACACCGTCATATCTGTCAACCGTTCGATTTCATGCGTTCTTGACACTTCATCTACTTTGACCAGTTCTTCTTCAGCTACCTTTGGCGGTCCACTGTCGAAATCATTTGACCATGTTGGCCTTCCTTCAGGGAGTTCTTCTTCACCATCTGATTCATAGTGAAATTCTTCTTCTTCGAATTCTGCTTGAAGTCCTTCGAACTCATCAAGCTCAACTTCTTCATCATCATGATACATCGGTTCTTCTTTCCTTAAGAACGATTCAATCTCCTTGACACTTCTTGAGTTGTTCCTTCTTTACTCCTTTGTCTCACTGGCTCTGAAACTTCAGCTCTCCCTTCCAAGGTTCTCTTTGGTGAGCTGGGCGGTTCTTCACCTGGAATCAACTCTTCAGAACCTTCACTTGGAGCACTTCGCTTTGCTCCTCCGCCTCTGCTGCTTATACTTCCTGAACTTGATTGGCCCATTTGACCTTCTCCTGGATCTTCGTTTCCGTCTTGTTCTTCATCACTTGTTGGGTCCTAACCCGCTTCGTCCGGTCCTGGCCCTTGGCTTGGACTGTAACCGCTACCATCACCTTCATTTGATCCTTGATCTGTTCTCGGTACTACTCGCGGTCCATCACCAATTGCCATCTCGATTCCGCTGTCCGGCGGAAGTCTTTTCTGAGGCTTGCGGCCTACTAGTTACTAGTGCATCTTGAACATAGTTCCATGGTGTTCCTGTTGCTTCTGCAAGTACCTCAACGTCATAGATTGGCGTACACTGACGCATCGTTCTGCACTTCACAAGTGCTTTTCTTGTACTCACCAAGTTCATGTTGCTTACCGCATCTTTTCCGACAAGAATTCCTTTCCTCCAAGCTTCACGTTTTTCTTTCACTTTTGGCAACGGCTTTGCCGAGACAACACTTCCCCATGGTGCTAGAGTTCCTTTATACTCTCGATCAAACAGTATCTCAAAAGGTGTCTTTCCTTTTCTCACAACAAACCTGTTGAGTAAGAATGCTGCGTGTCTTGCAGCCCATGGGTACAACGTGCTTTCCGAAGTAATCTTCACTTTTGCTTCAGAATCAACGCCATAAACCAGTTTCTTTGACAAGTTCTGAACTGTTTGAACCCATCTTTCAGCTTGTGATCCTTGGTGCTCGTCTGTCGCTACATCTTGTATCTCGGTTTCCAGATTCTTCATCTTTCTTTATCCCTTGCACTTTTCTCCTCAATGATACCATTGCTGGTTCGGTGTCTGTTCGTAGCATGACTTTGGAGTTCAGTAACATCAACACTCGGCAAACTCCCTCACCCAAGTATCTCGTCACTTCTTTGCTTGCAACCGGTATCACGTGAACAAACTTTGTCGCTTGATCACCAAACCGATTGTCAATGCATCCTTTCCGTCTTTTGTGTTTTCTTCGTCTCGTGCTCCTGTGAACTTGAAATCCCTGGAAACCAATGATGCCTCATTCGTCTTCTCAGACACTTCAAAGTTGTCTTCTCAGCTTTTCTTCCACTTCCTTTCTCTCACTCTCGTCAACCTCAGGAGGTTCACCTGGAAACCATCTCGTCGATGGTCTTTTTCTTTGCTGTCTCCACTTGCTGTTGCTCTTCTTGCGCCATTTCCACATCTTTCTCTTCTGATTCCTTTTCTTTCTCTACTTCTCTTCGCTTCTTCTTTGTCTTTCATAATCTCCGTACTCTTCAAGTCCTACTGACTTCCTCTCAAGGATCGTTATGATCACTGAAGTCTCCTTGGCTAGACCAATCGGAACTTCTTCGCTTCCTTTCCATTCCTCTGCACACTCGAAGAATTCCAGTTCATCCCTCTTGATCTGTTCACCAGTACATCTCGAAGTCCTATACTTGCATGTTGTCACTGAATCTCCTGTTGGATCATACGTTGTGCTGCGATCCCAGTCGAATCGCGCTGGCTTCCCATCAGACATGAAAAACCATCCGTCATGATACTTCATAGCTTCCAGATCATCATCTTGCATCTGCTTCATCAACGTGAGCTTTCTCACCTTCACTTCTTCAGCTTCTTTCACTTGAGCTCTGTAGATCTTCAACTCAGTCACCGTAGAGTTCCTCACAAATCTTACAGGCACTCTTGCAGATCCTTTCTTCACATACGCGCTCCATTCATCAATGGGGTCAAGTCCCCATCCAACTTTCCAAAGCTTTCCTTGTGTCACATCTCCGAACACTGCTGAATCTCTTACCTTGATCACTCTTCCGTCTGTCCTTTGAAACTCAAACGTGATGTTCGCTCTTGTCTCTGTGGTCCTAATTCTGTTTCCTTGAGCGTCTTGAATAACCATCCTCAGTGCTGGAAACTCTACCGTACCTAAGTCTTCACTATAGTACGACAGAGGTAACACGTGCCAATCTGCTCCGCTGTCGAGCACGACTTCTACCAACTCTGAGTATGTTGCACTAACTGCTCTAACCTTTGGACCTGGACTTGGAATCTCAACCGGCTTCTCTATCCAATCTTGCTTGATAACTACTACTTCTTCTTCTTACTCTGTACAACCTGGACTTGGAATCTCAAACGGCTTCACCATCCAATCTTGTTTGATTTCACTCCATCTCACAATTTCTTCACCGGGCTTTGCCTTCTCAGCGTTGATCTTGTCAACCTGAGCGTCTTTATACCACTTGTGAAGTTCATCTTCTTCATAGTCTTCTCCTTCATCTTCTTCTTCTCCGGCGATGCTGACAACCAACACTTCACTCTTCACCATGCGGACTGACCAATCGCTCGCCAGTTCTTCAAGCATACCTACCAGATCTATATAAGCTTCATCTTCATCAATCTCCTCAATGATAGGCATAGGTGTGCTTACCAACCTTCGCACTTGCTCATTTCCTCTTGCTGCAGGTGCTGTTCTTGCTTGCGAAGATGATGAGCTTTGCTGTCCTTCATTGTTCCACTCCTCTTCACCAGTTTCTTGAACATTCCTGACTTTTCCCAGCTTTTCCTGTTCCTATGTTGCTCGGTGCAGACCAACACTCTGACGCGATGTGGCCTGTCTTTCC
Organism: Symbiodinium sp. clade A Y106; assembly: GCA_003297005.1. Classification (NCBI taxonomy): domain Eukaryota; class Dinophyceae; order Suessiales; family Symbiodiniaceae; genus Symbiodinium; species Symbiodinium sp. clade A. The sequence goes on along the minus strand of BGNK01004591.1, from coordinate 46,548 downwards.
ACAGTTGTAACAAACTACACCTTGTCCACCGTCTCCACTACCATCACCGTAGCCTTTTCCTTCCACTTGTCTTACGCTTTTTCCTCCTTTTCCTTTTCCGCCTTTTCCACCTTTTCCTCGTCCATTTCCTTGTCCTTTTCTACCACCTTTACCTTTTCCGCATCCTCTTCCTCTTCCGTAGTGGCCTTTTCCTTTGTCTCCTTTACCTTATTCCACCTTTTCCTTCATCTCCTTTACCTTTGTCTCCTTTTCCTTTCTTGTAGTAAACTCTATCCAACTCCATTGGAATCGGTCCATGATACTCCTTGGTGCTTCCGTGCGAGGTCGGAGCCTGCACGCTCAAAGATCCCAATGTATTCTCTGCGGACCATGTTTGGTTACTTCTTTCGTACTGTAGTAGCTTTGTTCCTAACTCTGGATAAGTGGTCTTCTCTGAGAAATCTACCATGATGTGCTGCTTGAGGCTTTGTGGTACTCCAATCTTGAGATTGTCATCATACTTCGTATACTCTGATACTAGCTTCTCGAACGTCAAAACGTAATCCATCAACGATGCTCCTTTGCTCATAGCCGGGAACCCAACCAATGCCTGAGCCATTGCTAAGCTTCTTGATCTTGAGCTTGGTTCCAATTCCGACGTGAGCTTCCTCCAGACTTCAAAGCCATTCATGTTTGCCACACTCCTTAGCACTTTGAGTGGTCGATTCCTTAGATAGCTGCTCAACACTGAGTAGAGTAGAGCTTCAGACCTCTTGTCTTTCTTCCTTCGTTTCCTCTAAAGAACGGACCTCCTAATGCAAGCTCTGCTGTCTCATCTTCAGCTTTCTGCAAATCTTCAAGGAAATCTTGATCCATAAGTGCTAGGAAGTTCTTGAACGTAAACGCCCAGTCGCTCCATTGCGACACTTCTTCTTCCAACGTTGCAGGATTGAAAGCTTCTGGAGGCTTCAATATCTTTCCACCTGTATCAAACGGTGTTGTTGCTGGCCTTGGCGGGCCTTCAACTGTTGCTGGGGCTGTTCGAGCTTCGGTCAGGGCTTGGAGCGCTGCCGTCAACTGCACTTGCTGCGGTGCTGTTTGGTTTGCTACCCTTGCCATAGCTTCCGTTGCTTGGCCTAAGCTTGTCATCAACTGATCAAACCTTTGTTGTTGCGTGGGCTGAGGTGGTACCGGTGGTGTTCCTTGCAGTGTTCCTTGCTGAGCCATTGCTTCAGCAAATCTTCAAGTACTTCTTCGAACTTCGTTAGATGCTCTCGGCTTCGCCTTAACTTCTTGCTTCACTTCTTAGTTCTTCAGACTTCCAGCTCTTTGCTGGCTTCCCTGGATCTTTGCTGTCTCAGCTGCTGGCCTCTGCCAACAGCTCCGCTACTATGAAAGTTCAAAACCCCTTACCAACTTCTCTTCTGAACACACGGCGCGAGCTGTCTACGTTTCTCCCGCAGACACTTCTGTCTTGAGCCGTGGTACGACCTACGGAGGATACGCAGTGAAACGCTTTACATGGGCTTACACAGGAAATTGAAATGTTTGTTAGAATCTCAATGTGAACACCGAAAGTTTCCTTGCTGGTGTTTTCCTTTGTGGTGCAATCTGGCACGCTCCTGCGCGGCATTCCAGATAAATGGTTCGGACAATTTGATCTCATAAAGTTTTTCCTCAATGTCCTTCTTCACATGATCTGGAACTTCCACACCGAAGCAACACCAGTGAATGAAGAAACCTGTTTTAGCTACCGAAGCAGCACTAAGAGTGAGCTTATAGTCACTACGTTCAATCGCTGATTCTGATGCTTCTGCGAAGGTCAATACCCTAGAGGCAGAAGTCAATAGAGAAATCACCGTCAGTCTTGGGCTTCCAAGGCGAGTGACTCGACTGATCGCTGAAGATTTGATCACCTGAGAACCCCCGGACAAGTTCAGAGAGCGCAACGCAGATCAGTTGCTCAGCAGCGACGTCTGCGTCGACCGCTGTTTTCTCTCCGGAAGATTGAGTTGGCTGTACGCTGGGTTGGTTCATCTAGTCCTGCGCTTTGGCATCCTCTTAATGTTAACAGCCATTGACAGCTAATTCCTATTTTGGCGGGAGCGGCAATGGAGCCAGACTTTGCCGGTCCGGAAGAAGCTGCCGGCGAACCGCAGCTGACGTTCCAAGAGCAGGAGCCGATGAATGACGCCAGGTTCGTGGGCGAGGGTCCTTCGCCGGCCTTGCACTTCGGCCCAAGCTGGGCACTCACGGCCTTCCGCACGCTCGAACCGAAGACGGACCTCCAAGACCGCCTTTGCTGGGCGGAGCCAAGTTGGTTGAGTCGGGCGTCGACCTCGGCACCTCTGCACGATGTCTTGGGAGTAGGCTGACAAGCTACTCGCAACGAACTCTCTTCTGTAAGGCGTGCGCCATTCACCACCACAACTTCCTCTTCGGTACCCTCAACCGACAGGAGAAGGTCCTAAGAAAGCTACGGGCCCTGGCTGCGGTTGTTCAGAAGGTCTGGCGGAATCCTCGTCGGGACCTGGGGCTTGCATTGGGTCATCCAGGCGGGCGTTGACCACAAGGCGCAGGTTCAGCAGTAAGGATCTTTCCCACATCACGCAGTTCCAAAACTCCTTTGGTCAGCATGGTAGAATCTGCTTGCCAAACTCTATCCCCCTCGCATCTTCCCAGTGCTAAGCGCGACCTGCAAGGCCACTCATGAAGGTCAAAACGGGTTCCTGCCTCACGCGCTGTCTGAAAGTTGATCCCTATAGGTGGACTGGAATAAAATCTGACGTCAAACTCTAACCAGGCACTTGCGCATGCACATTGAGTTCTTCTGAGATCTCGACCAACATCCGGATTTCCTTTGGCTTGATCAGCGGCTGAGTAGAGACTTCGACCAGTTCGGTACGAAGTTGTCCATCGTCTTGCGCACGTGTGTCGCAAGTGAGTTCTTGCTCCAATGAACAGCAAGCGACCGATCACTTTGCGCAACCTCCAACGGCATTCATATCCATGGCGTCCAAAATTTCCACACTTCCAACACTGACGGTTGGACTTGGGGTTCTTGCCACCACCCTTCTCGCTGGACTTGCCCTTGTCTCCTTTGCCTCCCTTTCCGGAATTTCCCTCCATCTTTCTTGCCAGAGTCGCCTTTCTTTCCTTTCCCGGCAGAGCCTTTGGCGCCTTTATCTCGTGTCTTGCCCCTGCCTTTGTCATAGACACGATCAACGTCCATTAGATCGAAGCCTGTACGCGCTACGATCGTCATTAGCATACTCTCGGCTGTCCAGGAAGAAGCTGTTCTCTCCTACTGCAGAATGTTGTCTCGCAGCCCGCGTTAGGTTGTAGAGTCATTGACTTGCATGTACATGTGTACCGCTTGACATCTTGAGGAAGTCCTGAAAGCAACGTTGAGATCTATAAATCCGCTTGATACTTCTGTGTGGACACTGACTCATACTCAGCGACAAGACGCTCGAAGCTCAGAATGTACTCCAGCAAAGATCCACCTTCCTTCAACGCCGGAAAGTGCGCTCTCGAATGAGGATGAACGGGGCTGAAGCTCATGACAACGTCGTCGCCATACGGCAAAGCCATCATCATTTGCTGTTGCTCTCAACAACTTCAACGGTCTTCCTCGAAGATAGCTTGCAAGTACAGCATAAAGTCTCAAAGCTCTCTCCTTCACAGCTCCGTCATAGTCTTCAAAAGCAACAAACTTGCTGCCGATTCACACTTCTCAAAGTCCTTGCGGTAAAGGGCTTCCTGAGTCGTCATGAGGTTCTTGAAGTGGACACTCCATGCTTGCCAAAGACTGGTTTCTTCCTCAATCGTGTTGGGATTGAAGATGTCTGGAGCCTGAAGCTTTCACATACTTCGTCTCCTTCACTGATGCGAGGAACTCGAAGTCGCGTTGGCTGCTTGCGCTAACTGAGCAACGGCTGCAGCCAGCCGGCGCAACACGATCTCTCCCGTCAAAGCGGGGGGCTTGACTTGCTGTTGGACTCGCGGGACTCGGTGCTTCTTGAGGGGCTTCTTGAGTACCCGCCGCTGGAGAAGCCACACCGCTACACCGTAACCGCTCAAGGCTCAGAAGGCCTCTCTCACGGCGCCACGACGTCAGCCCAACCAAGCACTGGCAGGGCGGGCGAGGAATATGCTGCGCGAAGCAGGCTCGGAGCTACGCAGCAGGGCCAACTCTCCGTGAAAGGGACGAATTCTACGGCTCTAAAGTTTCTATTTGTGTTCTGTCCGCTGCGGCCCAGGCTCAAAAGAATGGATCGGTGGGCTCCGCTACCATATAAGCTCGAAGGAAAGCCAGCGGTCTCTTTTTCTCACACCTTGAGCCTCAGCACAACATACTCGACTTACTCGACATACTCCGATCAGTCTTGACACGCACTGTTCACCAGGAAGTGGACGAACATACATCACCATATACAGCAAAACAGGGGTCCAGGATTGCTCTACAAAGTTGAGATTCTTTCAGTTGGGTAGCATGGCTCTGGGCCCTCCCCTCCCAGGGCCGGGTTCCAGGCCACAGGTCTTTATCGGTGTTGCACTAGCGGATCTTGGACGCCGGCCACAGACTTGTAGTGGCCTGACCGAAAATCTGGTTCCAGGTCTTACCGGCCTGCAGCCGGTCTTGCTAGCGCTGTGGGCCGGCGTTGCGTGACGTTGTTGGCTTTCAGCGGCAGGCTTGTCGACAGCGATGAGCTCATCTAGCACCGGCTGGACCAAGTAGCGGGTCCACGGAAGGCCGGAGCCCAAAGACCAAAGTTGTTGTCCATAGCGATCGGGACTACCCCGACTTTGTAGCAATTCCGGCTGCACCGGTTTGTTGTTCGCTAGCCCGAACCCCGTCCTAGTGCACCTGCACTCATGTAGCACACTGTCGGACTTTGCTTTCTGCGCCTTCGAAAAGTCCGCAGAGACCACTGGTTCCGGTTACGTGGAAACACAGACGGGGAGCAGTAGCACTAAGCCAGCACGGTACAGCAAACTGCAACTTTGTAGGGACCTACAACATGTTCCGGAAAGGAACTGCAAACTAAAGAGTTCTGGACGGGAACTGCGCGTTACGAGTGCACCATGCAACCCACCACCATCCCCAGCATTCCACTGGGTAGGAGTCTACTATAGGGTTCACGCTAGTCCAGCGACGTTGGCTTTGAGGATAATCGGCATCGTCTGTACATGGGCTATAATTACCGCACTAAACTCACTAGGCTCGGAAGACCATGGCTAAGACTGGAGTGTACAAGCAAGACTGGGAAAACCCTGTCCCTACAAACACGTGGAATAGAACCCCGGCACACGATGCGGCTGAGCCGCGCCCCGGCACTGAACCGCAAAGGAAAGTCCCGGCACCGCGGGGCGGCTGCGCGGCGCCCCGGCACAGCCAGGCGAAATCAAAAAGAAGAGAACGTCGAGAAGGCAAGTGTGATAGATGTTTGGTTGTGCTCAGAGTTCCAGATCACGTCGAGGCCGGTCCCTCGGCCGCCAACCCAGCGACACAAGTCACAAGACGGCCCTTGCCCAGGCCCTCCGGCAGCCACGCAAAGTGCGGCGCCGCCCTGAGCCCCAGAGATGCCATGGAGGATTTTGGCCGCCGACACTTCTCAGGCGCCCGTGGTCTCCATGACCGTGGGCACGAATCGCACCCCCCGTGCCTCGCACACCACGGCTGTGTTGAGAGGTGGTCCAGTTTGGTTTGCCGGTACGCAGCTGCCAGGGTCTCCTGGACTGCCGCAATGGCGATGTCAAGCGCGGCTGGAAACCCAGACAAACTAGAGATTTGCTCGGATGCTCAATCCACCAACTTCTCTGCAGACTCTGCGCACGATGACTTAACTGATGCTTGTTGGTAGTATTGGGGAATACCGAACGTGCGACCACATCTGCACAGAACAGCCAGGTGACTGATCCTTATCCTGTTCAACAACTCAAAGCGTACGGACTTGAAATCAATCCCAGCAAATCTAGTCTCATGATCTAGGTGGTAGGACCTGCTGCCAAAAAGATGCATGATTCTGGCATCTAACTCATGACCATATCAATGTCTCTCGCTGAACCTGGTGAAAACTGCTAACTGCTAACGTTTTTCATGACTGTCCAAAGAACGCATGTCTACACGAGCCGAACACAGCTGGCTGCGTTTGCGGTGTCACCCGCGTGATCACCAACCATGTCAACATCCATGCCTGTCCTGTTGATTGGAGCATTCCCCACGGTCCCCACGCCTCGACCAGCCGAAGATACTCTCGGACCTCGCCAGCCTTCCTCGGTATGCTCTCCATTCGATAGTTTCCTTGCTGCGCTGCATTCCCGTTTAAGCCCTTTTCCGAGCCTTTCTGAGTTAGCAACATCCACAAAGCTTCGACCATCCACCGGGGTCGGCCATGCCAGACACCATGCGAATGCTAAGGCAACGCGACCTTTTCTCCTGAGCTCGGCACATATGCATGCACTATCAATAAGCTGTAATCAGCATACATAGCACACTGCAGTACGAGGGAAAACGACCGTGGATTGAAAGTTGCTCGCATCAAGGCCAGTTTCCATGGTCCGCTTACGCCTTGACCATGGTAACGCTGGGACAGAATCGGTAGCTCACCTTTGAAGGTAGTAATGGACGTGGCCCTGGGAGTGTTCTTCGTAACCCTCAACCAAACGGAAACCTGGGACAACGAAAGCGCGGGGATTCTCTTTGCCGGAGACGACTGAAACGCGTTTTCAAGCAAATGGAGGATCGCCACCCCCATCATCTCCTTGCAGGACCTTGGGCTCACAACGAAAAAACACGCATAATAGCCAATAATTGAACCATGATTTCAATATTTGTTTACATACTCCTGCAAAAACCTGTAAAAATCATAAAACAGGATATAATGCATATGTAAATATGGCTTTGTTCCGTCACAAAAATAGCATCCACATTACAAGGAAGCATATATACTATATTATACGGGAACACATATTCATACAAATTCAATCAGCATGGCCACAAGCATGAGGACGAGGACAAGCGCGAGAACGACAACCGTAGCAACACGAGGACAACCATCATCAAAACGACGACGAGGATGTAGACGCAGACGCGGACGCAAACAGCCACTACAGTACAACGAACATGACGACGGCGACGACCACACGCACGCGGGCGGAGACCGATAGAGATGCTACGACTTGTCAAGATGACGGCAGGGATAAGTATGAAGTCCCGACGAGAAATTGTGGCGAGGTGATGCCGACGCTCCTGCTGATGTTGATGCTGATGTCGATGAGAGGAGGATTCACCGGTACGCGAGGCGGACACAGCGACGGCGGTGTGACCTGGAATTCGAGATAGCCACGCACCGACGTCGGCAAGGCCCGGCATTGAAAAACGGCTTTAGAGTTGTCGACAGTGCGGCGGGTCCTGGCGGGGTCGGCGCACACAGCGGCTCTCGCCTTGAGGACTTGGGCTTCGTTGTTGAGCAGGCAGCGATAGCGAAAAACCTGGGGAGACAGGGGCCCATGAACAACACATCGTGACAACGGCCCTATTGAGCCCTATGGTTTTTAGGGCCACCGGCATCGGTTTCGAACTTTGGCAGCAGCCCCCCCTCGCAGCCAGGCACCACCTGAGTTGGCTGAAAGCACGCATACCTCCAAAGCCTACAGCTGTGCTCGCTGAGGGGCCAGATCTTCCAGCATGGCCCATTTGCTGTGCTCCGTCATGGCCACAACCAGAACATAGTCCAAAACCGTCACCTGTGCTGCCCACCCCGGTGGCTTCTGCAGTCCTTCCGATTGTTCCCGTGCCTCATCTGCGGCCTCTACCCTTATCTTCAATCTTTTGTAAGGTGCGGAAGGGTTCAACTTCACAACCTCGAGCAAGAGACAACTGGCTGTTCACCGCTCCGCAATTCAGCCAGGCGGCAGCAGAAGCATAGCCGCGGCCGTGCTGTCCGTCCAACGTGACCTGTGCGCCCTCCTGAAAATGTCGGCCGGCAGTGGAATGCCAGTCGGCGTCGGAAGGAGGCTTCGATCGGGGGAAGCTTCGTACTCCCAACAGTACTTGAGTTGTCCCTGCTTGTTCTTGTCTTCAAGGACAGAGCGACGTGGGATCGACATGATCCAGACATGCACACCTGCAAGTGACTAAGACTAAGCACATCTGTAACCCTGTGTAATGCTAGCAACTGGCTGCCGCAGATTTCGAAGCCGTTTGGGCTCAACATGTGCAAGACGAGTGAGGCATCACGAGTAATGTATTTGTGTTCCGCTCGAAGCCGCAGAGAGGCTTGTCTTCGTCAACTCTCTTTGCTTTGCTTCGGTGTTGTCGCCGATGTTCTAGGAAAGGATATTGCATTCGGTGCCAAAAAACAATTTTCGTTTTTTGTGTGCATCTGCGGAAGACGGAGTAACGATTTGAAGTTTAGGAGCGGCTTGCCAATTTCGACAAATTCTGAGATGTGGATCGGTTTAAGGTGGCAACAAGCAGCCAAATGCAGTGGCGGTTGGGGGCTTGAAAGCTGCTCAAAAACACTGCTGCGCACGAGGGGCCTCCATAGAGCTGGAGCACCTTGTTTAGAGTTTAGACTTTGGTCAAGTACATGCAGAGCCACACAATTTTGGTTGCTTGTTTGTGCTTCCAACTTGCTGGTCAGCAACTGCTAGCTGACATTCTGCGCAGGAAGTGATAACTTTCTCGAGGCTTGTTTTCCGCCGTTTATGTGCGAATTTCAAGATTGGAAAAGGCTAAGTTGTGTGAGGCGGGGTAGCGCCACGACTCACACCATAGGAAAGCAAATCGCAAAATCTGAGAAAGGCGCTGATCTACTTTAGAGTAGTTTGTGTGCTATCCTGGTGCAGTGCACTTTTGCATGGTAGCGGAGCTGAAAGCTGCGAGGAACCGTGGTGAGAAGACATGCCCCAGGAGGCGAAGGAGACTTTGCAGGAAAGCTTCGGCTTCCCGTGCCGGACACTTTCACCGGCCAGCCGGCCGACTGGGAGGAATGTGCAGAATGCCATGGAGCTTTAAGGCTTACTTTTCGATTTTTTAAGGCTTACATTTACATGTTCGGAACAGGTGCGGTGACTTTGCTTGAAAGAGCTGTGCGAGTTCTCTTTTTGGCTGTCAGGGCCGAGTCGTCTTCGAGCGAGAGCTCTCACGCTACGTGTGGCGACTTGTGCCATCTCGTCCCGTCCTTGTCCACCGCCGTGGCACTCAGGGCTACCTCCCGTGTCCTGCAAGCGCAACTCATTATGCTATTTCTCAGCACAACCCCGTCTGCGGGCCCTCGCGGCACTTCCAGCATGTACCGCCGCCTCTGAGCTAATGTGCACTGCGACAGACTCCTCAAGCCATCTCCCTCTCTCTTCTCCCCCTCCCCCTCCCCCAAATTTCCCCCTCCCCCTCCCGCTCCCGCTCCCTCTCCCTCTCCCTTGTCTCGTCTCCGGTTCGGTTTTCGCATCCTTGAGTTTGACCCGGGCGGCATCGCCGCGAGAGGCGCTCTTCGAGAGGCGGCAGCGAGAGAGGAAAGGTGACACTGTGAAGCTCACCCCGAAGCTGCCACATCAACCCCAAGCACTTAGTCTCATGCTACGTCATCGCTCCTGTTACCCCGGCCTTGGGCAGCTTGCGGGTCTCGGTTCTTTCAAGCGGCTTCACAACACTGGCCTCTTCCCAGGCATTGCCGGGTGAAGGGTCAAGCGGTGTTGTTGACTTGCAAGGAATCTCTCGCTTGCTGCTCCGCAGCTAGCAACTCGACTCGTCTTCAGCACAGGGGACCCTTGGAGCGAGCGGCCCGCGGCCGGACAGGACGAACGACACACCGGTTTTCCAACCTCAAACCACCTAAGGACCTACCTACCATTGGACCATCTACCTGCCTCAAGGCTAAACACAAGAGCCCCCGGGACCTGTCTGCGCACGAGTGCAAGAAGTTGCAGGCAATGCACACGAAAAGGCAAGGACAACAGAAAAACGACAAGCTGATGGTAGGTTGAAGAAGCATAAGGAGTAGTTTGAGGTGCAGTGCGCTGCGAAAGTTGCGGCTATCATTGTGCTGAAAAAGGGTGTTATCCCGGTTCTCAAATTTGTACGCTTCGCTCAGAGTTGGATCAGGTGTAGGGTGCCTAGCGGGTTTGTGTGCGCATGGCGTTCCCCTCTCAAGCGAAGTGGAAGCTTCTCCGAAAAGTAAGGAAACGAATCAGGGTGCCCGAGTGGGGCACAGATGGATCGAAACGGAATGGCTCCGGCGGCGCGTCAATTGCATGCCGGTGATCACTTAATGAATGACGAGCCGTGCTCTCTCTCTTTCTCTCTCTCTCTATCTCTCTCTCTCTCTCTCTCTTCACTTCGCAGGGGAAAAGTCCACGGGTCGTGGGCACGCGCCAAGGCGCCTCCTTCCCCCACTTGGTGGTGGAAGGAGCTTTGGAGTCGTCGTCGACATGGGCTGTTGCTGTTTCCCCCCGTTCTGAAAGCACTGAGTCGAGCGTTTGGCGAGGAACCACCTTCCCTTTACTTTATCGCGCGTCCCGGCCTCATCGCCGCGCTCTTTTGCTAAGTCCTTGGTTCCTCGCTGCACGCTTTTCCCCCAGCAGACCCTACGGTTGCGGCTTGGTTCCCCTTGCTCGTGCAATGCAGCAACACAACTGAGTTCAGCTAGAGGCCGCCCTACAACACTGTTCTGGATACTGTTCGGGAGCCTGGGGCCACAGAGCACACTACGTGAACTGAAGTGGTTTGGCTAACTCCCACAGCGCGAAAACCTGAAGTGAAGACATGTACTGTGCACACTGCAGCTGAGGTCCTGGCTTTGTTGGGGGAAGGTTAGCTTGGGTGCCTTGGGGGACCTTTGTGTCACCTTGTAATGGCAAACGCACCTGCAACGCACTCAGGATAACACAAGTTGAGCCATACTAGTTCCTTGGTCCCCCGTTGGCTACCCCGAAAAGAAACTGTACTTCTGGACTTCTGCTCCCCCCTTTGGTACGACATGAGTTGCTCAAGAAGGCATGCGGAACATGAACCATCTCAGGCTGGCTTAGTTGGGGTTAGGGGTGGTCGCGGCTCAAATGTGTGTCCCCGTAGATCGGCCGATGTCTGTCGAAAAAGGCCGCGTGCATTCTGCGGCGTCTGCGCGACGCTGGGCTGGAGTCGGACGCATCGCTCTCTCGCTCTCTCTCTCTCTCTCTCTCTCTCCTGGGAGTCTCCCATTGCTCTCGGGCTGAGATGTGCACAGATCCTCGCCCACGGGATATGGCCTCTTCGAAGGCTCAAATGGCTACCACCATCAAACAGCCCCCCTTTGTCTGGGGCCCAGACGCGCCCACGTTGGACGCAATCGCAGCGAGCGTTGCGTCGGCATTGGGGGCGCGCCCAAACTGCATGGCAGCTGCACAGCCCGAAACCTCCTGGATCTGATTGAGAGAAAGGTTCCGACTTGCAGCGTGTACTCCATCTTGCCATCCCTGACAGACGAACAACAGCGGTCGCCCCGCCCAGCGCGGTCCACTGGGCCCCGCTTCGCTCTGGGGTTCCGGACCAGTCTGCAGAGACCACGAAGACCTCACGTTGCGAGGGCTCTCGCTCTTTGACTTTGTCTCCGAGTGTCCGCCTTGAGGGTCCTGAGAGCCTTCCACTGCGACCTCATTCGATTCTGCTCACTTCTTCTTTACTATGAAGCAAAGCCGAAAGCCACATGAGCTAAACTTCCCGTTCGTCTGAATACTGCACGGTTGAAACAACAAGAGGCTACTTCTTCTACATGCAAGGTTCTCGGCGAACGTGAAAACCTGCCAAGAAACGTGCAAGAAGTATAATGGCGAATCCGCTGATGTGCCGGGCATGCCTTTTCTGATCAGACTGACTCGGTCAGAAGCATGCTGATGCCTTGCCCAATTCGAGTCTGGCTGTCCTCTGAAAACACATGGCATATGGCACTCCTTGTTTTCCAGCTTGAGCACATCACATCCACAAGGCAAGTGAGCTCACGCTTGCAGTTTTCTCGTGCGCAGGGAGGGTTACCGGGTTGATGAAGTTGAGGTTTGTTAGGAGGAACAGCCATCCCGCCCCAATCTCTTCCCAAGCCGGACTACTTGCATTGTTCAGCTGGGCCGACCTTTCCAAGATTGGCATTGGCTCTAGGCCTTGTGAGTTGCTGGCCACTCTACTTCCTCTCTACTCATCCGCTTTCCTGCCTATTTCTTGCTTCAGGACTGTCGATGTGTTCGACTATTCTGAACTGGCGGGCCTGGCCAGGCTTAGAGTCAAAAATTCTGGTCACGACCTGCACCAACATTCGTTTCGACGTCATCCTTCGTGAGCTTGATCCTGCATCAAAACACCTTGAACATAAAGAATCTGCACGCTGCTGATACCAAAGACCATCTAGCACGAACATTCTCGTACTGCAACAAGAGATCGATGTGGTTGAACCTGACGGTTGTTCAACGTGATGTGGTCCAGCAAAATCAACGCCAAAGGGACTCTCTTTGAAGCAGGCTCACCAACCCACAAGCATTGGAAAACATCAGGACCATGACACGGCGTTGAAGCTTTGGGAAATCTAGAAGTTCGTTCAAGCTTCCAAGTGTCTGCGAAATGTGCTCGTATTGGCTGTGCTTTAAGCCATCTTTTGGTTGTTCTGTTGATTTTGCAACATCAGGGGTGTTTACTGGACATACTACGGCAGCTATGTGTCCTGGATCCCCCTAAACCGCCCCCAGCACAAGCTGTCATCAATAGGCCAAGCATGTTCATCACAATCATGGGATGCTACGAGTATTAGTGGCAAGAAACTGCAAGTCTCTCGGAGGGAAACATCTCTAGATTGGAACGAGTCTGCAGGTTGTCTCGGACGGATTACAATAAGTGCTCCCACTCCGTGATTCCAATGCTCCCCAGCGCGGCCCGTCCTCCAACAAGGGATCAGCAACTACGCACGTCGGAGTCCCAAACATGCGCCAAGACTTTATGCTCCCATACCCGGAGCTCTTCGGTGAATATCTTCCCTTTTGGGTGCGCCGATGGCTTGGCCTTGACCTCTTGGACTGGCTCTTGGGCTGAGATGGGGGGGAAGCCCTGGAGGCCAGCCGGACTGCAAGGAGAGACCGTGCTCAGACAGCGGACTCAGCGCTCCGCGGACGCTCCTCGGATCCAAGGGACTTCCCTTCGCTCGGCACCTCCACTTCCACGGACCTGACCCGGCAAAACTGCAGCTCGGGCCCTCAGCCCCTTTTTGGCGCGGCTCGGCATCTCACTGACTATGTCGGTCTGCAGAGGAGAAGGACCTAAAGGACACGAATCCGCCTTTTGCCGCGGAGGCCATAACCTGGCGGAAATCTGGAACCGGTTTGTTTGGATGGCCAGCAGCTCTTAGCTGCGGGCACTCGTTGTCGTGCTAGCGAACGGCACATCTGTGCGGTAAAGCTTTACCTGAAACACCAAGCTGCTCAAGCTTGACTAGCACCCAACCCTGCGGAGCCTTCCTGATGCAGGCAAGTTGCAGAAGGATGGAAAGGTGGGGAGAGGGCCACATCCGTACCTGACTCTGTCCCGTCTGGAAGCTGCCCTGAAGCTCTCCCCGCTTTCCCAGCCTCCACTAGTTACGAGCAGCTCGGCCAGCAAGGCCTCACTAGAGCCCGCTCGGTGTAAGTCCAGTGTGTAGTGGCGGCACCCAGTCGCTTCGCCCACACACGCCTGCAAAACCTTGCACAGAAACATGAGAGGAAGCCGAAAGCTCACACGAGTCGGTCGGGGACTCCGCCAGCACTTTGGCAGTGCCAACCCCGAGCTGCTGAACGATCCTGGCATGAGCTCACAGAGCTGAAACAGTTGCTCCTCCAAACAAGCCGTTGCGGCCGAGGTTGCTTCAACGGTGCGCCTTAGTTCCGGATCACCGCCATTGGAGAGCTACCTCCTTTGCTCTCCGCGACCCAGGCATTCCAGACTGCATTGTTCTTCCTTCCCAGTTCTGCTGTGATTCTTCATGGTCGCTGCCTTGTCTTGGATATGAAGCTGTCGTCCCTGAAACGATTGGAAGCCTTTAATTTCAACTTGACGCCATCACAGACGATCGCCAGCTTTTACTCAGGCAACCCAGATTTCTTGGACACGGAACCCGGGCGGGCAACATCTCCCACAAGCTTGCCACAGCATGACACGGTTCGCACTTGGCGACATGCTTGGAAGTTCCGACCACTACTAAAGCGCTGGCGCGAGACGCACTCCCTGTCTTCACCGCCAGCCTTGCATGTGCACTATCTAAGCCGGCGACCGTTTGCAAAAAGCTCGAAGACACTCTCTGCATTCAGGGTGACTTGCTTCACCTGAAGTTTCGGACGAAGAAAAGGTTCGTATTCAGATGAAAAGTGTTAATACCAAGTTCTGTCCTGCTCCGGGCAATCCACCACGTAGAAAGTGGTCACTGCGGAGAAAGACGGCCTGAGCAGGAAACAAAGCTTTCAGGAAAGCACGCGCCCTTGCTAAATTATTGTTTCGAAGCTGTGTCAGACATGTTGCGAAAGCGCAGGACTTCATATTTCATGGTGGCAATGTCGTTCGCGATGCATCGGATTCTTTATGTCCAATGTGGCTTGTTGTTCATGTCGTGTCGTCTTTGCGCTCCAACGTTCCCCTTTCCACCGAACATCAGTGGCCCGAGTCGGCAGAAGGAGACGAGTGACACTATGCAGACTGACATCAAAGAGCAAAAGCTGCTAAGAGGAGCTCGGCATTCAATGCGAGGCTGCTCAGACAAGCTGAAATGAAAAGTCTTCCAGGTGCGACGGGCGGGCCGAAAAACCACCGGAGTGCAAAGAGTTGATTGCAAATCTCTGAGGGGACAACGATGGACAGCCGTTTTTGCACCAAACATGCAGTGTCCCGAGTCGGCCGAAGGAAACGTGTGACACTATGCACACTGACGTGAGAGAGCAAAAGCTGCCAAGAGGAGCTCGGCCTTCAATGTGAAGCTGCTCAGAACATCTGAAACAAAAAGCTTTCCAACTTTACTCCGACGACTACAAGGCTCGTGAGAAGCTCCACCCAGCGATGAAGGGAAGCCGGCGAGCTCGATGATCTGGCAGCGATGGCTCTCTGCCAAACTTCATCGAAGAAGCTGCCCGCTACACGCGCACCCTGCTGCCAGCCACTGTATGTGAGGAATATCTTCTGTCAACTGGAACCATCCAAGTAGCTGCAGGGTGCTGGAAGACGGCGTGGGCCCCAGTGGACTCTGAAAAGGCTGCAGTTGAACAAAGGCTCTTCCGGTGGCAGGTGGCCGACAGCGGAACTCAGGAAAGTCACCGTGAAAACATCAGAAACTGTTTCATGCTGACGTTGCATGTAAATAACGACAAGTCTTACCTCCCACGATCCTGACATAGGATAGGGGCAGATCAGACAGCACACCCCGCGGCAAAATCAAGTCCCGCCACTGCAGCAGAAACTCACTCGGCCGTAACAAGCCGTTGAAACCCAGAAGTAGGCCAGCTGTAAAAAAGTCCCAAAGCAATGACAGCGCCACTGCCGCCTTGAGGATGGCCACCGGTATCACCATTGAGCACTTTCCTGCTTCCTCCTCTTAGACCCAGCAGACGAGAAAAACTGTCGATAATGCTTAATTTGACACTTAAGAATGATCAGTACATGCATTGATTAAGCGACAAAAACGTTACTGAGAAGGAAGCTGCAGCTACAGCTTCGCTCGGTGGCGGCAATCCTGAAACAGCTGGTCTTTGCGGCCACCACAGAGCTGAGACCGCCCGCGGAATCGAGACTGATTTTCATACGGCCATCAACGCAATCCCGGCGGCGGCGGCATGTCGAAGCGACCAGCTGAAAGCCATTCCCTTGTTCTTACCTTTACCTTTGTTGGTTCGCTCGAACCCTTTCGGAACATGCGGCAGCGGCGGGGTGGCCTTGTCATTCTTCTTGGGGTCAACTGCTGCTCACGGCATTCGCTTCAAGCCATACCGCTTGAACAACAGCGCCACCAAGCCTGCAGAGGACATCAGCATGACGATGGGGCCACGATTGCAGCTCTTTCCTTGGATTTCGTGGACCAAGTCTTCTTCAACGATGAAGCGGCGACCAAGAGGTGAAGAAAACCCCAGGTGACTGTCGGTTTGGAGACGGCGCCCGCTCCCAGCTTCCCTGCTAAAAGCAATCTTTCCGGCAGCTAACCGCGCCGCGGGAGGACAGACGGTGCCATCACACTTACGAGAAAAGCCGCTTGCCTTGGCTGCAACGGGGCAGGGGAGAAACTGATTGTCTGTGAAAGGACTTGTCGTAAACGTGATGACAGCCATGTGTCTTGAACGACCATCAGGCACAATGCATACGGTGAGCCCAAAAATGCTGCACGCCGATAGATTCCCATAGATGCGCGCAGACTGGCGACCGTGACCGATTTAAACATGAACACCGGGAGGGTCAGACTATGGCTGCATGTTTACGGTAGTGATGTTTGTACGAATGTACCAGGAATTGAAGGCTTTAAAGCCGCATGTCGTGTTGTTGCAGTGCAGTGGTGTCAGCGTTTTGATGCTGTGAGGAGCAAAACCATCTAGCAACTACAACCCAAATACAGCATGTACACACGTGCAAACAAACATCACTGAGCAGCGTTGCTGGACAGCAACATGATATGTACGATCGTGTATGAAGTCAAAAAAGAAACTGAGAGCAAGCAGCAACGAAAAGCCATCTCACACAGTGATCAAGCATGATCAAGCTGTACGTGAGCAGAATTGTGCTGCGATGTGGTGACCGGCAGTGGTGGCAGGAGCATGAAGCAGCATTGGGCCTATCAGTCAACCCAGGCAACCAGACAAGAAACAAAGCACATCACAAGCAGCTCGGGCCGAGAAGTGAAGACTACAACACTGGGCTCCTGGAGGAAAGTGTCATGCATCGGCCCAGGTTCGCCTCCAGCACCGGCAGCGACTGGTCGGGCGATCTGTGCACACGCCCAGTGCCAGGCTCCCAGTGCCAATGGCACGAACATGACCCCCTGCGACGTGCCGTCTGCGGCTATGTCAAGATAGTCCTCTGTTGCGGGCGTACAGTAAGTCGGCAACTACACCAGCCTGCATGCTGGCCTGCGCGAGTTTATCTTGTCGCTGGGTCGCCGTCACGTCGAAATTCAAGGTTGCCACAGCAGAAACCCAGGCGCTGTCGCTCAGGATGAAGCGCGTGCCGCGCAACGGAACACTACGTCGCACACAACTCGTTTTCTCCATTCAAGTGAACCAGCTTCAGACCGCGAGGGGGCAAGAGCTGAGACAGTTGACGCTGCGTCATAGGTACAGTTACAATGGCAGCGACCGTGAGGCGCCTCCAATGCTGCAAAGACTTTTGATGAACTCAAGACCACCGCATCATCAAACTGAGGATCAAGTTCGCGGCAACCGTCCAAGCTGCTGCTAGGCCCGCTAGGCGAGGCAATCTGCGGAGGCAATGAGCACACAGGAGCGGAGCTCCCAACTTGGGCGAAAGGCCCCGACGCGGGCAACGGAATTCCTGATCAAGCCGTCAAGGGCCCTAAAGGCTGTAGCCCGGACATTTGATGGGCACCATGTGACCATAGCCGGCACGGAACCCGAGGATCTTCAAGCTCTTGCCGCTCTTGCAGCGACCCCGCGACTCGACCCACATCTGTATTAACGGAGATAGCGTGCCATTCCGGTGTAATCTGAAAAACAGATCGTTAGATGGTCGCACAGTCAGACGGGAACAATCCAACACGCCGACCGTCAGACTCAGTGAGATTTTTGGAGGGTCTGCACGTCAGTGCTGCACTTCGTGCCTTGCTTCTCAGGTTGAGGGGAGTGTCTGACTGTCTGACGGTCCGAGTGTCCGCCTTCTGACAGTCTGACTGTCCGATAGTTTGACTGTCTGACTTCAGTCCAACAACAAGAATTGTTTTGACGACGACCGACACCTTTGCGGCTTAGGGTGTTGAGGGCTCTGAGATTGTAGGTTGGGAAGTGTAGGATGTTGTGGGTGTAGGGGATGGAGATGGATGGAGGGCTCAGAGATTGGTCACCTCCGTGTACTGTACGTGCTTCATGAGCTGAACGTGTTGTACATGTACAGTCTCGCTGTGAATTACTGCCTTATATCTTCGGGCATAGTGGACTCTGTCTAGTTTATTTTTCGGGGCCAGCAAGGCAACGACCCCATGCTTTGATAATTCTTTGGATGTGAGTTGCAACGCTCAACACACGCGGCTTGCAGTACCAACAAGCATCCACCAGAGCTCGCGCAGCCACCAGCTGAGCCAGCGGCTGGAGCTGGCAGCTCGGGGGTTCGATCTCCAGTGCCTGACAAGGCTCCCCCTTCGTAAGAGGAGAAGAGGAGACGTCTTTGTCAGCAGAAAAGGGGAAAGAGTTTGAGGTATTTTGGGCCGGGCCCCGGGCGCGAATGGATCCGAGAGACTCTGACTCTGACGCCTTCAACAGTCGCGTCAGCATGGGCTGCAGGGGCGTTGGGGCCGCTGGGGCCGCTGGGGCCAGGGCCACAACCGGAAGCGCAACGAGCGGAAGCGCCGCCAGAAGCGGCCGCAGGAGGACTCGGCCTCGGTCCGAATCGCGTCCTTCTCTCAGGTCCTGAACCGCCCAGCGCCCCCGAGAGGCCCAGGCCCAGGCCCAGCTTCATCGCTTCATCTGCCGAAAC
>BGNK01004591.1:12750-27801 GCA_003297005.1 Symbiodinium sp. clade A Y106 | reverse complement strand
CCCCCCCACTTGAGTCGTGAGCCGTGTGAGCCGAGCGGCGTCTTTGAGACACATGCGCCTTTCCCTTGCAGATCTCCTGCGTCTTGCTCTGACGCATTTGGCTTTGGCGTTTCGAGTAGGTCGTTGCCTAACAGAGCACTAATGTGAGACGCTCCCATGTGGGAGAGAAGGGGATCCATTCTGCTGCAGCCTGTCCACAAATCCTTGTACAACCCTGATTTTACGAGTTGACTCAAGTCAACAGAGTCTAACGAGTCTACAGTCTAAAGGATTCTAAATTCTTCTGAATGAGATCCCGAACACTTGAAGCTCCGCTTGCCGCGCACGTCCGCGGGGTGACCCTTCAGGTCGCCTCGAGGGACCTGCAGCGGCGTTTTCCTCGTCCAATGTCGCTCTGTCGCTCTTCGCTCTGTCGCTCTGAGTCTTCGGCTTCTCTTCACCAATCCACCTGAGCTAGTACACGGCTACGCCTACGAAGCGGAAAAGTTTACCCCCCCCCCCACCTTATTCGTTTTCCGTCCATCCATTCGCCATTGCGCTTCTCCTGCTTCGGCGCGGAGGACCTAAGAGACACACAGTGCGCAGGCTTCGCCAGAAAGATGCACAACACAGCCTCGAAGATCCTCTCAGTGCGTCGCCATCCAATGCCATGTTGTTTCCCATTCCGCCACTGGCCGTCATACCTCTGCTCTGCTTCTGCTCTGCTTCTTTGGTTGTTCGACTGAATCAAAGAGCTGCCTTTGGCACGGCTGTGGGCTCCGGGCTCTCTGCCATCAGGCCATTTGAAGATCCCATAGCCATGCTGAAAGCGAGGTGCGTAGAGTAGACGTGAGTCATGTAGCAGTGAAGGGACATGCAGATTCATGCCTTGATGTCGTGAATGTATTCTCCTTCGTAATGTCGTCCATCCGGCCTCGCAGCTGCTTCACACAAAGAGGCCGAAGCGCAGCCGTGCAACGCTGTCAGCCCAAGACCAGCTGAACTTGCCGTTGCCGTGCATCCGGTTGCCTGGGGAGCACATAGTGATCAGATCACCAAAGCTTGCAGGGTCCGGTCCTTCCCATTGACCCTCGTACTTCCGCCCATCGCCCCAGGAGTAAATACCAGAGCCGTGGATGTCGTTGTTGAAGAACTGGCGAGGACCGACAGCAAAGAACCAGGCCCATGGCCCTGCATGGCCCTGCACATGCCCTGCACACTGCACCGCATGTACCTCACCATCATAGGAAGAGCCATCAGCCCAGGTGAAACTGGGCCCACGAACAATTCATCACGCCGTCTTACACCGTTGAGGCTAAGCCCAGAACTACCCTTTGCCGTGCTTCTTCCCAGCCTGATACCTCGGCCAACCACCCGTTGGAAATCGCTGCTTGTTTCTGCGTTCTGCTGCCATCGTCCCTGAGTGCATCGCGTGCCCTCGTAGCGCGCACCTGCATTTGCACCATGATCGGAAGAACACAGTCTGAGTATCACTCCTCAGCACCTGAGGCACGCGCCATCTACCCAGTGCTCCTCGCTGCAGGAGAGTGCGACGCTGACAGGGCATGCTTTCGTGACAAGGGAGGCCCCGTCCACACCGTGCCCGTGCTGGCGATCGTACTCCCACTGCCCCTCGTACTTGGACCTGAAGCTGAGCCGCGGTGAGCACCAAGCATGCGGTCCGTATACCCGCCCGGTCCTTGCCAAGTGGCAAAGCCCCGTGAGGTTCCCAGCAGCCCTGGCCCTAGCCCTGGGGGCCCTGGGTCAGCGGCCCATCTGCATGGCTGTAGGTCCCCTGCCTGGTCTGTCACTGCAACCGGACCGCTCTTTGCCCGCCTGCCAGGCTTCCAGCCCGTGGGCGGTGTCCCCAAACCACTCCCCTTCGTACACGTCGCCATCCGCATGAACGAACCTTTGCTGCCAACAGTAACAAGAAGCGGAAATCAGGACTTGCGCTCGGGAGCCGCGCCGCCCCCACCCGTGTGCCTTGTCGGCCTTCCACTGCCCTGACGGCTGTGAGCGGTTCGCAAACGCAAAGGCAGAACGGCAAAACTTGAAGGCAACCGACTCTCCTTCGTAACGAGCTCCGTCTGGCCACACCTGGCACAGCACCCAAATGCCGCCGCATCGCCGCACCACACTGGCCACACTGGCCACACTGGCCACACTGGACTGGCAGACTGGCCTGGACACCATAGCCTTCTCGCTTCTCTCCCAACCAGCTACCAGTGTAGGCGGCGCCGTGATCGTAGACATGCGTCGGCCTCGGAACGGCGACCGCAGAACGAAGCTTCGCATCGCTTCGACGGCGTCGCCTCGCCGCTCCGCCGAAACTCGGCTGGTCTGCTGCTGGGCTCCGGACCGCTCTTCGCCTCCCCGCTCGCTGCTCGGCTTCTCATGCGGAAAGGCCAAGGAGAGGGGCATCCCCACATCCTTCACAGCCTCAGCTGCGCCCCCGGCAGCCCCACAGGCAACGGCCACAGCAGGTAGCCTCTGGGTTCCAGGCCGAATCACACTCAGCCACGATTCTACCATCTGCATCTTGGCCTCAGCATGCACTGCAAAAGCCCAGACCCTCGCTTCTGAAGCTCTCGATCCCGATGATTTTTCCTTTTTCGCTAAGCATGTGACAGCAGCCAGTATTGCCTCGAGGCCACAAGGAGCACCGCGGGCACCGCGCAAGGAATAAAGGCTAAAAAATAATACATCCCCAAGACAACGTTAAACTTTAACCAGCCACGACAGCACCCAGGCGAGTTGCAGGATGCTCCCATGGCGCGGCTTGGGCGGGCCCGCTGCTTTGTGAGCCCGATGCACGAGAAGGCGTGGCTTCGTTTGCTTTACACGCTTTGAGTGCTTCGTGCAGAGCATGCGGGGGGGGCCTTCTTGCGCACTTCCTCCACAACATCCCAGGTTGCAAGCGTAGTTCTATGTACATTCGTCTCAGGCAGGCAATCAGGTCTATGCAGGGCTCAGCAGAACTTCCAACGATTTCCACAGGTCAAACCTCGAAAGGCGAGCAAGAGTCAGCGAGAGCATATGTCAGATACTCCAGGGCGATTCGCCGCTGGACTGGATTCTTCACTCGGCGCAGCACATGTGACAAAAGTTGTCATGGGCTCATCGGATGACCTGACCGAAAAATCGGCCAAAAGCTCCTGGTTGCAAGCAATGCAAGCATTGGGCCTCGTCTGCATTTGGAAGTAAGTGGTTTTGTTGCCCTGCAGGTGATGCACTTTTCATCGACATCGACGCATCTAGCTGCCGAGAATCCTTTGAAACAAAGCACAACAGGAATCCAATCGCCCCAATCACAGTAGTGTCGCCTGTGAATCGTAAGCTTTCGAGTCGCATTCGCTCGCATGCTGGCAGGCTTCCTTCCAAATGCTCCTTTAGTCCTGTGCATTCCATCGGTGCTTCGACTTCCCGTTGCCTCGCATTTCCGCTGCTGCCCAGGCACACGCACCCCGTCCCCCTCCGCCCCCACATATTTTCAACTCACTGGTGGACCGACCTGAACAGGAGGCCGGACTGACCGGGTGACTGGGGTATTCGGACCGACCTGAACGGGTGATCGGCCTGAAAGGGCGATCGACCTCAACGGCCGGACTGACGGAACTTGGCCGAGTGACCGGAACAGACCTAGCCGGGTGACCGGACCAGACCTGACCGGTTGACCTGACCGGGTGACCGAATCGTGATTCCTGCCCGGTTTGTGAAGCCGGCCAAACCGGACTTGCAAGAAACCCTTGCAATCACAGCTAGCCCACTGTTTTCGGCTTCGCAAGTTCACGCTCACCCAGTCCCTAGGCAGCGCCGCATCGCGTGACTGACCGCGGGCGTGCAACTCAAGAGCTACACTACCCGTACAGCCGTGCACACTTGGCAAGCCTAGTAGCAAAACACAAGGCACTTGAGCCAAAACGTTTCGTTTTGGACAACATACAAATTACGACAACATGCAAACTGAAGCTACGCTGGCAGAGACCTGTGCACATGCGGCAGTGACATGTGTGTGCACTCATATTCGCCCCTCAGCCGAGGCTCCCAGGTATCCCGGACATCAAGGTCCGAGGGCGGGGTGGTACGCAGGCGGTAGGGCGCAGTCCTGACAAATGCCTAGACGGACGAAGCACACCCACACACGACCCTCCTAAACCACGCTCGCGCAAGCCTTCGTTTTTCAACCTAGGTCGGAGGCTTCTGTTCTGGTCTCCGTGCCAGCTTGGAAACTAATCTACAGCTACGGCTCTCACTCTGTACACCCTAACCTACGGCTACGGTCGAGCGGAGCCGCGCCCAAAGAAGGGCCGCGGGCCGCGCGCCCTACTAACGCGGCCGCGACCGAACAAGGTCCGCGTGCCGGCCTGCGCAAGGAACCGCACACGTGTGCGGAGCTGCCGGCTGGCACAGCAAACAGGCGAGCGGTCCATCGCTCGCAAGCTCTAAGACGGGGGGGAACAGCAGGGTTGCCGCTCACAAGGGCTGCCGCAGGCTCCAACGGCACACGCAAAAGCCGTCAGGAAACCTGCCCGCAAATTAATGCCGAGCACAAGGCCTAGAAAGACACTGCTCTAGCCGCGCAGGTGTCCTTCCGCAGGCTTTGGCTCAAGGCTTCTTAATAAAACAGGCCGGGCTACTTTCATAGCCGCGGCAATGCGGTCCACGTGAAGCCGTGCGGTAACCTGCTGCAGGCAATCTTCACACCGTGGCCGTGGGCACCTGCTGCTGGGTGCCCCCGGAGCTGCTGGACGCAGCCGCCTTGGCCGGCAGGCTTGGCGTCCTCAAGACGCTGGCCGGCCTCGAAGAGGCGGTCGAAGTCGCGAGTGTACTCCACGACGGCAGCCGCAGATGGCTCCAACGAGAGGTACACCCCTGCCTCGAAGTTGGTCTTCGAGGATCCGCTCCAGTTAGGGGAGCCGACCACGAGCTCTGCTGCGGTGCTTCCCGCCAGCAGAACGCTCTTGGCGTGGTGCAGGCCTTTGATGCCTGCACCCACGACCGCACCACGCCCGTCAGCGACGTATGCCTCTCCATCAAAACAAGCGGACTTTTGCTGAGCCGTTTCTCTGGTCTCCTTGCAGTTAAAAGGAAAACGAGGTTGTATTCCCAAAAGCTATATGGGAATAACGGAATAAGAATATTTGTAAGCGAAAGAAGGATCAGAAATTTTTCCAGTTCCAATCTCAGGAATATCCAATCCAACAATCATATATTTGTATAAAGAGGTAATGGCATCACTCGGTCTCCCATCTTTTTTCTTCTCCATGCAACGGGGGCTTCGACACTGGGTTGATGGCAAGCGGGTGAGCTCAACCCGGACCGGTGCGACAGCCGATCGTGAGCAGCCATTTTCCCCCGCTCCCCGCGAACAGAGATCGGACGGGAGAAGTGGTCCAGTCAGCTTCAAGCCTGGATGATTCAAGAATCGCTCGAGCAAGCTTCCGATCATACTCAGGAGCACAAATGAAATCCATCATCGTCGGAGTCACGGCGATGTCGCTCTTGTTCTGTTCTCAGTCTGCAAGCGCCTGCAAGCTAAGTCGAGCTGGTGCCTCGACGGTAAATCCTTTTTTCATTCATTCATTCGCTTCAGCTGAGTCAGCTGTCATGCGGGCGGTTGTGAGCCTTGTCACCCCTCTTTCGAGGGTTCGCCGGTGAAGTGGCAAGCATGTTGCTGCGCCCCGAGAGGNGTTGTGAGCCTTGTCACCCCTCTTTCGAGGGTTCGCCGGTGAAGTGGCAAGCATGTTGCTGCGCCCCGAGAGGCCCGACAGCAACAACGCTAAACTGCCTTTGCAGCCGCAAGAAAAAATACTGTGCCCCGAGGAGCCCGACAGTATACAATGCCGTGGCAGGGACACTACTCTAACAGTTAAGCTGTACAAATGTTACTAAAGACAAGTATGGCTCTCAGACGAGTGGCATCTAAGAGCAGTGTGAGGAAATCCTCAGACACCGCTTTTAAAAATTGATGCCCGCAGATTGTCAATCCACAATACAAAGATGCACGCTGGTAGTGTAGGGGGTGGAAACCACTAACCCCAGCTGTTACACTTCTGAAATCTGTCTGCAGGCAAGCAGATAGCTGTTGGTACAAATGGCTTGCTTAGTAGCTGCCGTACCTTGAGTCGCGGGGCCGTCATCATCATGAATAAGATGTGATTGCCAGATGTCCTCATGTTGGCCTGGGAAATAGAAGGCCTGATAATGGCCAGCNTGCTTAGTAGCTGCCGTACCTTGAGTCGCGGGGCCGTCATCATCATGAATAAGATGTGATTGCCAGATGTCCTCATGTTGGCCTGGGAAATAGAAGGCCTGATAATGGCCAGCTGTGACTACCTTACCCACATGAAGAACTCCTCCGCAAATCTCATAGTCTATGTGCTGAACAGTGCCAGAGTGGTCTGTGAATATAGGTATGCGCACTTTTTTCTGCAGTTGAAATCTTTGACGAGTTTTCCTGATACCCCGTTCAGTCTGAAGAAAGCGGGCCGACCTGCAAGATCAATGTATCAGGTGGACGGGTAAAGGCATGAACACACTCTTGCTGATGCCATTTGTCAATGGCATCCTGAAGGTGGAAGGGTCGCTCCAAGATCAGCCTGATGTGTGGACATGTAAATTGTTCGTCAAGGATTTCGTATGCACCTCCTCTGTGCCTGCGGGCTTCCCAGCCTCCGCGTAAAGCAGTGCAGTCTGTTTCCTGGCAAAGATGTTGCAAGAACTCGGCCGCATCATGCTGGTGGGTGGGCCGCTGCCACCCATTCCATATAAAGGACCAGGCTGAGTCTCTGGCAACGTCTGTCTCCCCATTGGACCTTGGACCTTGCAGCTTGGGCGAGGGCTCCACACAATGCTCCTAAGCCGCTGATCTGACCAGCGAATGAGCGGGCATAATGAAGCATGTGTAGTACGGCATTTGCATAACACAGATTATGAAGATTATGAAGGTTGAGGGCTCTCGCGCTTGGTTCACTTGTCGTCTCTCCCATTACGCGCCATGACAGGAGCGAGCCGTTGGTCTTTTTCCCCGGTACTGACGCTGATGGGTTGGATTTCATTATCTCCTGGGGAGGCGGAGCCCGCGAACTCCCAGCGATAATAGCCGTCTCATCCGTGGGATGAGCCCCTAATGACTTCGNGACGCTGATGGGTTGGATTTCATTATCTCCTGGGGAGGCGGAGCCCGCGAACTCCCAGCGATAATAGCCGTCTCATCCGTGGGATGAGCCCCTAATGACTTCGACCCCTTGCCGTTGACTTGATGTCTGGGAGTATTGGTCGCAAGAGTCAGATGGGATTTACGACTAGTGCGGGAGGTGGGAACACTATTGCTAACGGCAGCAGTCTTACCCGCAAAAAAAGAGAAGATGCCGGATTGCTTGACATCATTCGAAGGCTTCACTAGTGGGGGTGGCGAAGACCGCGTATGCCCCTCAGGCTGTGCCGTTGGAAGCTTAGAACGAGGCGGAGTCCGCTCATTGTTCATAGCTGTAGCTTTTCCAACTCTTTTGCCAGCGCGCTCTTGCTGACTCGTTCCCGTCGTAGGCGTAGGCCGATCAGCTTCCCAACGCAGTTTGTTCGCCAGTGTGTCCAGATCCGTGTAGATCTCCGCTGCCTGATGGTGGATGGTGAGGGTCAGAAGCATCACTACCACTTCTGCCTGCAGGTCGGGCTTGAGTGGCTTCAGACTCTGGAATCGATGTAGGTTGTCTCTGCTGGCTGGTAGAGCCTTCTTCTGCTCCGCATTCCATTCCGTGTAAGTCCACTGCTGTCTGGAGAGCATTGGCGTCGTTCTCGATCTTGTCGAGTCTTGTCTTCCACTCGAGAAGGAGAACGCCCCATAGTGTCGCCCTTAGTGACGTTGTCACTGTGCCGGCTTCGAATTGTTGGTGCCAGGCCTGGCTTGCTTGAACCAACATTCCGATCAGACCATGGTGACCCACTTCGAGGAAAAAGACGTAGGAGCGATCCGCTTCCAGTGACGTCAGTTGCTGTTCGTGTCTGGATACCGCCCTGACCAAAAGACGAAGGATGCGCCTGATCGTCTCCTCGTCTAATTGATCTTGATCCATCCAAAATTCTTCTTCGGCTTCCTGTTCCCGGCTTCGCTTGGCTTGTGGACTCTTGTTCGTTCCCTTGCCGAGACCCTTCCTGAACTTGTTTGGTTGTCCAGGATTGGTTCGCACCGTTGCTGCATTCCCCTGGCGTGCAGGCGTCGGTGTCCCTGCAAGAGGAGAGCTGAGTCCCCACACTGCCGCTAGTTGTTGCTCTGGCTCCAGAGGTGTCTGCGATTGCGTCATGTCGCAAGCTAAGCTGGAGTAGCGGTAGGCACTTCTTCCTATGTTCTTTAGCTGAGTTTTGAAAGTGAACATCACACCGACAAGGTCTGATCAAGCGGGCAGCTAGAAGCGTGCTTGACTGTCCTGGGGCATCAACAAGGCTGCGCTGAGCCTCATGCTTGGTCTTGGTGTGTCTTCGCCAGTCCTGAATGTCTTGGACCTGTTCACCGCAGAGCAGGCAGTGTGTTTTGGCAACCTTAGCCATATTTTTGAGCAGTGCATAATCATGCTCTGCCGTGGGCTCTGCCAGACACTCTGCAATGCTTTTCTGAAGTGCGGGCTGAGGCATAGGCCATTCTGTTGGAAGGTCAATCTGAGGGCGAGGCGGAGTCCGCTTCTCGCCTGATTTGCTCTAAGACCAGCTGGAATAGGACTGGGCATTGAGAGCAGTGTCTATCCGCCCCATGAACTGTCCTGTCACACCATCGGCATGGTTGATCCCTCTTTAGTAGATACTTGAACTTGGCGCATTCTGCATGGAGCTCAGCATTTATGTATGATGCCACCTCTTTATGAACCCTCAGGATGTGAGTTTTGATCATACCTGGCTCCGCTATCCATCTTTGGCAGAAACCACAGTGCTGCGTCAGGTGGTGTCTGTGTAGGTCCGCTTGCGTAATGATGCCCTCATGGGTGCCCAAATGCTGCGTGACTTGTGTTCTCTGCAACAGGGGGCCGGAGTCTTCATCCTTGGAGGCGGAGAACCGCTCATCCTGTGGAGTAGGCTGTTGCGGGGTGGCGGCCACCTCCTGTTGTGTGGATGTGTCGTTCTCAGTATCTCTTGCATCAGTGAGCACCGGTTCCTCGCGGCGTGGGTCATGTGTGACCGCCGCAGGCTTACTGGACTGATACCACTTACAGACATTGAGCATGATGTGGCCTTTTAGCGCCTGCACTGCGGCATGCCTCCTATGGAGTGTTGTTCAGGTTTGTAGTCTATGTTGACCTTGTCGGCCTGTATCTGCCCATGGCGAAGGGCCTGGTGCTGACGGAGAGCTTTCTTTGTAGGATAGTACATGCCGCAAGTTGGGCAAGCATGTTGTTCTGCCGTTGCTGTCTCCACAATAACAGCGCTAGTAGGGTTGTTTGCGGCTTGTTGGAGCTGAAGGTGTAAGGTTTGCCAGTAGTTTATTACCCCTTGGCCTCGAATTGCTTCGTCGCCGTGGTTAGATTCAAGTTGCTTAATCTTCTTGGCCATTCTTTGTTCAAGCATCTGTATCGGGTCTGGGAGAGCAAACTGATGTCGCAGCTCTTTGTTGCTGATTTTAGTCAGGTGCGCAGGCATATTAACCACTGCACGCAGGTTTCGATGAAACCAGGCCCTAAGTTTGGCAACCATGTGTCCATTACATGGGGTGGTCAGCAGACCATACAGCCATACAGAGCACTGCTGACGACGCATGTCCTCCATATTCGGACACGGTGTGATCTGGAGAGACCTTTACGAGATCTGATGCTCCGCCTTAGGGACGACGTTTTTGCAGCCGCTTCAGCNCGAAAGTTTGGTTCCTAGATAGGTGATCACAGTGCATAGAGGAATAAGATGTTGTTTGTCACCGTCCTGTAGTCTCCAATGCGGCTGATTTTTGACGAGAACAGTGCGACTGTGGACTAACTTTTTGAGTTTAGAACCTTTAACCTGTACGATCATCTGTGATTT
Organism: Symbiodinium sp. clade A Y106; assembly: GCA_003297005.1. Taxonomy (NCBI): domain Eukaryota; class Dinophyceae; order Suessiales; family Symbiodiniaceae; genus Symbiodinium; species Symbiodinium sp. clade A. The sequence continues at coordinate 17,820 of BGNK01004591.1, read as the reverse complement.
TTCAGGGTTCACTTTAAGGCCATAACTTTCAAGCGTNACGACGCATGTCCTCCATATTCGGACACGGTGTGATCTGGAGAGACCTTTACGAGATCTGATGCTCCGCCTTAGGGACGACGTTTTTGCAGCCGCTTCAGCCAGTCTAAACTCAAGGGTAGGGTCCGAGCCATCTCTAAGCGAAAGTTTGGTTCCTAGATAGGTGATCACAGTGCATAGAGGAATAAGATGTTGTTTGTCACCGTCCTGTAGTCTCCAATGCGGCTGATTTTTGACGAGAACAGTGCGACTGTGGACTAACTTTTTGAGTTTAGAACCTTTAACCTGTACGATCATCTGTGATTTTTCAGGGTTCACTTTAAGGCCATAACTTTCAAGCGTGGTGAACAAGGCAAGGATAGCGGCCTCCATCCTGTGCACGTCCTGTAGCGTCCGCAGCTTCCAGTGACCTAAGTGATCGTCAGCAAAGAGGGTCCAGGGCAACTGCATAGGGGTAGATCCTTCCGGCGTTAGGTCCCACAGAACCTGGGACGAGAGGATGGCCCATAGGGCCAATGCCAATCGACATCCCTGTCGTATGCCTTGGGTAGTGGTAATTTTGGTAGTGTTATACCTGTTCCGTACTTGATAGGCCGCGTCCTCGTGGATTGCCGCGATTGTGGAGCGTTGGAGTCCACGCGGTGTTCAGAGAGAGCACGGTCAAGTTTGGTTCTGTTGACCCTGTCAAACGCTTGGCTCAAGTCGACGGATAGCAAGCAGCCTCCAGCCTCCCCTATTTCAACTCCGGCGTTCTTGCGGTCCCGTACGGTGAATCTGTTACCCCCTAGTGCTTTAAGGCATCGGTGGCATCTCTCGCCGGAAGACAAGCATATTGTGGTGTAAGTGCCAGGCTGGGTCCTGCTTGGTCGATAACCAGGTCTTTGACATGGCCTGCCAGCGCCTTACAGTCAGGTCTAAGGAGTCCAATGGGTCTTAGGGCGGCCGCTGTGGAGGGTGGTTTGTGTGGTTTTGGCAGGAAGCACAATTGCGGATCTCGCCACTCTGCTGGCAGCTCAGAGTGCACTTGTTGAAGTTTAGCCGAGACGTTGGCGAGCGCCGGTGCTAAAACCGCCGAGCATGCCTTCCACCCCGTGGCCGGAGCGGAGTCCGCTGGCACGGCCTTTCCAATTGGCGTGCGTCTGAGCTGCAAGGTCCAGTCCGTTCCAGTGACCGGCATAGTCAGCTCCTCGCCTTGTCGTGTAGGCTTGNGGAGCGGAGTCCGCTGGCACGGCCTTTCCAATTGGCGTGCGTCTGAGCTGCAAGGTCCAGTCCGTTCCAGTGACCGGCATAGTCAGCTCCTCGCCTTGTCGTGTAGGCTTGGCCACCTCGGGAGCGAAGAGTTGTTGGCAGTGCTGGACGAGCGCCTTGTGCTCCTGTAATAGCGACATGGGCGCTCCGTCAGGATGCCTTAGCATGATGCGCGGTCTAGGCTTCCATGGTATCATCTTCTTAATAATCCCGAAGAGGCGTTTGGTGTTATGTTGAAGAGCGGCCTGTTCAGCTCGCTGTAGATAGCCCAGTGTGATTGCTCGTTGGCTTTGTGAGTGATATTGCTTGCTCTGGCGGCGGATAATTCCAGAAGCATCGTATAATCGACTATGAAGCAAATCACGTCTTCTCTGCCACAGGTGGTAGACACGTGTGGGTAGTGAGATAACAGATCCTCCTAGGCCATCTGGCTGTGTAATAATGTCGTGCCAGGCTATGAAGAAAGCACGCATTACTGCACGTCCGTGGCTATGTCCTGTTTTGCCTCGGGATGGAGCAGGGAAAATGTCGGCAACGGCTCTTAGTAAAACCTGGTTTACCTGGTTAGCAGTAGGTGCTGCAAGACTCTCAAGTTTCTGCTGGACCTGTTGTGCCAGAGTGTGGATTTTAGGGTCTTGCGTACGGAAGCGCGATCCAGGTCCTTGGCCGCATAGTTGGCGTGCGTCTGAGAGAGAGGCCTCGGCAGGTGAAAATGGCGAATGACGCGAACATCTGCAATCAGTGCTTGATGCGTCATCTCCTTCCAGGCTCCAAAGGGTGCAGTGCACTTGTGGACGCGCTTGGCCTCCGAGTCGGCACTTAGCATTCTAACCATGATGAAGTCGATTTGCGAATTACCTGTGCGCGTGTAATTGGTGCACGGGTCCTTTTGACGCCAGGTGTTAAGTACTACCAGNAGCATTCTAACCATGATGAAGTCGATTTGCGAATTACCTGTGCGCGTGTAATTGGTGCACGGGTCCTTTTGACGCCAGGTGTTAAGTACTACCAGCTCGTTATTCTGGACAAATCTAGTTAGGGTATGAGGATCTAGAGCTTTGTGATACTCCGAGCGATGGAGACTACGTCCGATAAGTCTAGGGACCTGTTGTACCTCCGAGTTGAAATCTCCAGCGACTATAAGCGTGTCCCGACGTGCCATACCTTGTATGGACGCTGCACACCTGTCAAGCAGTAATTGCCGTCGCTGAAGATTTTGTTCCGGCTCATCAGTGTGAACCCACACATGCTGGTACACGTTTAGGGTTTCGATAGCAGATTCATCCCGACTTACCTTAACCCGCAGGACTCGGCCCGGAACAATTTCCTGGTAGCGCACCATCGAGGCGTCATACTTGGGATTCACCAGGGTAAGTACACCCTCGCCTCTTTTTGTAGCTGATCCAACCGCCATCCATTTGTCAATCTGAAAGGCACTTGAGGATGAACGGTGGGTTTCCTGGAGGAAAATGACATCATATTGGAGCCCTTCCTCTCCAAGGAAGATCTTAACTTCACTCCATAGAAAACCCCCAAGGCTGTTGACATTGATGGACAGTATCTTAAGCCTCTGTGTATGACCACCTCGGCGCCNAAGATCTTAACTTCACTCCATAGAAAACCCCCAAGGCTGTTGACATTGATGGACAGTATCTTAAGCCTCTGTGTATGACCACCTCGGCGCCGACATACTGGACGTCGTTTCCGTGTTGATGATTGTGCTGTCGTCTGGGCAGTGTGGAGTCCCAACTGACTGCCGTGAATCAGCTTGCCTTGGTATGTGGTGTAGCCTTGATGATTTTGCGTGCATCTGCGTTGGGCTCGTCTGAAGCTTCGCTTAAAACCTGTAGTCGCCCCGGCATTGGCGGCTGGGTTCACCGGCGCTGTTGTGCCGCCTGGTGCATGCTTCCCCACCTTATGTGGTCTGGGTTGATCATTTGGATTGGGTCCCCCCATCCCTGCCGGGACAGGAACCCTCACCCCCCCCGTCTGTGTTATGCTGTGTAAACAGAGCAAAAGTGCAAGACGGAGCCCGGACTTGGGACTGGGCAAGCTGTGCCTGATGCGTATCCTGCTCGTTGTTGTGTCCTCAGAAGTAGATGTGAGATTCGGCCACTGGCTGTATGGTTTTCTCTGTGATAGTAGGCTCCTGGCGCTCTTTAAGACACCGCTGAGGCCACTGCGCGGCTCCACCCCAAGCCTGCGCCTGGTCCTATACGGCCTTCTCTTTGGACAGCTTTGTCGGAACCTCCAGCGTCGGCCGCGTTTTCCTGGACAACTGCGAAGGCCGAATGGACGTTTTGTGTACTCCGAGCGCTCCGGCAGAGGTGCAGGGCTGAGCATGTTTGCGCCGGCTCTTTTTTCTGCTTCGGCGGAGTCCAGAGCAAATCCGCTCGATGGGGTGGAGACCACGACACCATCGGCGTTTCCCTGGGCAGTAACTGCCAGCGGTGCATCCGCAAGCGAGGGATGATCCCTTTCCGTTCCACCTGGGCTATCCGCTCCAGGGTCCTGCCTAGCCTCATCTTCCAGGCTGTAGATCCTGCTCGCTGGCAACAGTAGCGATGCGAGCTCCGGCGGATTCCAGTTGGCCACCGTGAGGAGAACTCTCAGGTTGAAGGTTTTTCCACGTCTCCAGCTCATGATGTCATAGAGTTGTCGGCTCTGCTGCATGGGCGCAACAATGTCATTAAGTAATGACGCAAGACGCAAGAAGCATCTCTGTATTCCTGTGGTCCTGGCGGTGGGACTTTCCTGAGCACGCCGTAGTTGCACCAGCCAGGCCTCAACAAAGCTGCCAAAGGTGTCATCAGCCCGGAAGTGCTGGTGCAGTCCAGGTGCAATAAGTTCAGCTAGAACCCAGTTACCAACCGCGAGTTCAGGAGCTTGATGAAACTCGGAGTGTAGAGCGGTGTAATGCTGAGCTTCCCTGGCTGCAATGATGTGGTCTTGTTAAAGAACGGGATTCACTGCTGGTTCCTCCTCAAACACAAAGACGGACACTTTTGCTTTCCTGGCACGGGTGTCCGGTGGTCTCGAGCCTATGCCACAACAGAGTGTGCATGGCTGTTCCTATGCATTAACACTGTGGTTCCTGCAGCNGCTGTACTGTAAGGGGGAAATGTTTAACACCCCGCCTTCGAAGGTAGTGCCGGTAAGTTCCTTACCAAACTGGCTTCGACACTTTCCTTCACAAGCTGCGTTACTTGAAAGCGTTGTTCGTCTTCGCAAACGTTTCCGTTCACTCGCAATCCTCTCCAAGGCTGCTTTCCTGTACAAAACTTCACTGCTACGTTCCTGAACTGTTACGCTCTTGGACTACTTGGATCATCATCCTTTTGNCAAGGCTGCTTTCCTGTACAAAACTTCACTGCTACGTTCCTGAACTGTTACGCTCTTGGACTACTTGGATCATCATCCTTTTGCATTGCAGAAACAAAAGACTTCACTGCGGTTTCTGCGCGCTTCAGCTCTCACACTTCCTGGTCCTTTACTGGTAGGAGGGCTCGATGTCGTCCTCCGTGATCTCGATGACCTCGTCACTTCCTTCTCCTTTGTTCTTTTCGTCTTCTTCCTTCTTTCCTTTTCCTTTGGTCTTTCCTTCTTCTTCCTTCTTTCCTTTTCCTTTGATGCTTTCCAACCAATCGTCTCTCATCTTTTCCTGTGTCTGGCACTTCTGCTTTCCTGCTCTGTCCTTTGATCCTTTGGCCCATCCTTGGCCAGTTCCTCTGAACCAGTACCAGTACTGCGTTTTCTCGTTCCACTTCCACTGGTAGTTGGTTCCTT
>BGNK01004590.1:0-49075 GCA_003297005.1 Symbiodinium sp. clade A Y106 | reverse complement strand
CTGTGGCGTTTGTCTTCGAAAGGAGGACAGGACCGGGTCTGGGAACCTTCGGTCAAGAGGGGGAGTTGATTTATGTGACCTCCCAAGGTTCCCAGCTGACAGTGGAAGCACTTGAACTTACTTTGGAAAAGTTTTGCACAGTCTTGTTTTGCATGTCATGTGAGTGCGATTTCTTTTGGCATGGTGAAAGCATGGATCGAAACCATTCTGCATGTTTTCGAAACCCCTTTTGTTGGTTTGTTGGTCGGTCGGTCGGTCCGCCTTTCGGTCGTACCGCCCGGACCTCGGAGTGAGCTTTGTGGACGCTTGGAGTGTTTGTAAAGTGACTCAAGCCTGTTCGCTTNGGAGCCAGTTCTAGTGTTTAGAGAGCTGAAGCCCAAGTTCGCTGTTAGTGCTCACCAGCTGTGAAGTGTTTCAAGTCCAGAGAGCTGTGCACTGAAGCCTCAAGCCGTGCCGGGTTTGGTTCAAGACCTGGACTGCTGAAGAACAGCAGAGTGAAAAGTGTGGAGCGTGCCTGCTCTGTGCGTTGTGCTGTGTGAAACGCCCAGAGGCCCTGGGGTCCCTTCGAGGTCCCTCGGAAACTAACGGAAAGAAGCTCAAAATTGCAGACGTTACGTGATTGACAGCCCTGTGAAAGACTGGCGAATTGTGCATGCAGGTGCAAGCAACATGTTTTTTATGGGTGTAAGAAAGGTAACGTCTGATTCCTTCAACAAATGCACCAAAGAGTTCATTCTGGATCGAGACAATTTTGGAAGTCCAATGCTGGCGTCCATCGCCTACGATTTGTTGTGTCGATTCAGATCACAGCCGCTCCACTTCCACAGAAACGCTTGAATTTACTGTCGACTTGGTCCATTTTTCTCTCCCACGACGTGAACTGGACACTGGAAGATCTGAGCTCCATGCTTTCCTTGTCAAGGTGCAATAACGAAGCGGAGGTTGCTGGTAGATTTGGCCTGCAGCAACCTGTTGCAAAGTCGATTGGAGTGTTCGGCGACATAGACATGCTCGTTTCTGTGCGAAGCTGTCCAGCTCAACGAGTTCGATAATTTGAGCTGCCAGTAGATGAATTTTGGAAGCGTGGAATAGGGGCAGATCCATCTACGAATCTGGCGTCTCAGCCTCTTGGAGCAAAGTCGTGAGCGCAATGTTTTGATGCTTCGAACGGTTTTCGTGTGGCCTGCACAGGGCACAGATGTTTTGCATGGCCTCGGAATTCCTCAGCTTGGAACGAAAGCCAACAAGGGATTTGAACCATTCTACAAAACCGCCGTCCAAGACTTACATGCAGGGGTGCTTTTTGGCGGGCTCCTTGAAGCCTTAGCCGCCTTCGCCAACCATAGAACCACAGTCGGCTGCTGTCCTACTCATGTCTTGACTGTTTGTTAAAGCAGGATATGCACATGATTTTCACATGCACCCTCGACGCATAGCGTGATACTGGGCAAGCCAGCATCGCACACGGTTTCGGAGTTATGTGAAGCAGACTAGCAACTCCGACAGATCCAGACTTCACTGTGGTCATCTGCGATGGCGCCGTCCCATGATGCATTACCGCTTCCACATGTTCGGAACAGCTACTATGCTGCTTGCTTCTGACATTTCAGCCATTGATTGCTTCTCGTCGCTGTCCCGTGGACTTTTGTTGCCTCGGCAATCTGAGATCTCGAGGCGATTATGTCGATCCCATGGGATGCATCCGAAGAAGAAATCCGCAGGACGCATCCAAGAAGCAAAGAACTTCACTGAATGCGCAGTCGCATCAAGTTTTAGATCGAGCATTTGTTTCAAGAGGGTGTTTGCAAAATCTTGCAGTTGTGATAAAGAACATCAACTACCAGCAAAAAAATAGCCACTGCGCTGATGTCAAATTGATGGACAGGGTAACAGAGTCCCCTGCCAGGATGAAATACTGTAGGCAGCAACCACGAACCAGGTACCACTCTCTCATGCGCGAATTCCACCCTGACAAAGGCGGGCTTCGATCAAGTACAGCAGCCGCATGTGTACATAATTTACGATGTTGCGCACAGATGCTGCCAGGTGGCCGCCGCATAGGTGGTGCTGCAACAGCCGAACATTTCCATGAGGCAAGAGGGCTGTCTGTAAGGTAGTGTTGTTGACACCTAGTTCGCATGTTTCGTAACGTTGTGATGTCCGCAAGGCACATCTGTGTTACACGTGCTTCTCTATTATAACCTTCCTTCAACGGAAACACGTGCACACATTCATGGCGGCTTGCTGTGTCCAGGTGCAAAGTGCATATCGGTGTCTCTCTCATCCCACGAGGAGGTCAGCAACATTCTGATTTGATTGTGTCGACGGGGGCATGTTGTGTTGTCACAGCTCCCGCCACATGACAATATGTTTTCACTCGTGCTGTGCCGAGGCTGCAATATGATCTGAGAACTTTTGGACGATCTTCCATCGCTGTGGGATCGGAGGGCGAAGAGCTGTTGGTGCGCTGCAAGGATGGGCTGTGGCTTGCGAGTAAGAGCTGAGCTTCTTGAAGCACACTTCTGGAGAGCTTCGAGTAAAGGCATGATTCTTGGAACAGCATGAGTGCAAGACGCTTTCCTTGTCAACCGAGCCGTTCCTGCCAAACTACGAGGAGCAGGCGGAAATCGATCTTCGAAATATGGAGGCCTCGAGATTCAGAGTGTGCCGCTGGAAGGTCCCGGTTCGTATGTATTGGTCGTTGAGTATAGTTCCCGTGCTTGTGCACGGCTTGTGAGCTGGGCAGGTGCAGCTTCGCCGGATCTTGCAGGAGGAACGGAAGGTCAAAGGGTTGGTTGTCACGCAGGCCGGCGGCCACGCGTTTGGATTCACCTTCTAAAACATGACTGCTGCACAAAAGCCGTACAGTTCTGACATCTCACACATTGCAGGCACCAGGTCGTCAAAGATTTTTGCAGTCATCAAGTAGACACGCTGCGGTGAAGATCGCATGTTGAATCTTACATAGCTGTGTTGCTTTCCGTGGAAGCGAGGTTTTGCAGGCCGTTCCGTGTTGCGGGTCTTCCGGGAGTGTTGGCGAACCTGCGTTGGCGAACCTGCTGATTCATGCCTGGCCTTGCGACTTCGACACATGACTGGTCAATCAGGCACTTTATGGAAACTTGCAACTGCGTGAAGAGATCTTGCACGAAGCTTTGGTGGGTGACAGGCCAGATCATGCATTGACACACCTGGCAAAGTGTGAAACGTCGATGCATTTTCAGACAGACTTCTGTACGCGGCATACAGTATAAAGATTTGCGTCTCCGCCTGAAAGTGTAATTTGTGCAAGCTTCCCTTTGGGCGATCGACATCAAGTATGCTAGTCCAATCGCGTTGTTGAAACCTGAGCGAAACAATGTGAAACACCAGACTTTCATGCAGGCCTATACGCGGAGAAGACTTGGTCGGGCCGTGGATAGATGTGACCCCGGCGCTGCAGTGCTTGGCGGCTTGGCTCTACTGACGACGCAGGTACTGCAGTGGTTGTTGTTTTAGGGCTTCCCTTGCATTTCAGATACCCCTCGTTTCCTGCAAGCCATGCGTCCTGTGGCTGATGGACTCCCGGTCCCGGTGCTGATGGCTGCCTGGCGTAACCATTCGCACCTCAGGTGGAGGAACACAGGATTATTTTACATGGCGGCGTCACTGCATCGAAGGCAGGATTTCTAGTGCTTTTGTGGAAGTTCAGTGTGACATGTGTGGCTTGTCTATGCGTGGTTGCACCAGAAAGCAGAGTCCCCAAAGCGTCTACAACAGTGAAAGCATCAGGGAGGGAGCCATGAATGCCATGATCATGAGCACGACCATGACGCTGGCGGCATTGATGATGATGATGACGATGATGATGATGGGGGTGATGACGATCATCATCTTCATCACCGTCACCATCCTCAGCATGAGCAGCATCATGAGCATCTGAGTAGTCTCCTCTTTTGGATTATGAGTTTTTCGGGCACGACCTGGCGCCTGGACTGACGTGGCTGGCATTCCCCGTTGCATCCCCATGGTTTGGTTAGGGTTTATAACAACGGAATGTTGACATCAACCACAGAACAAGGATAACAACAGCCACAGCAGCAGCAACAACAGCAACAACTGACTGTTGACTTGGGTATCGCAGCATCGTTGTCCGGCACTTTGGCACCGTACTGACCAGATCATTCGATCCGGGTGCTCCATATGCATCACAGTCGCAGCTTTTGATTGACACATCCTCGTATTGCTGCACCACGCGGCACATGCAAGACCATTACTCGGTCCCAGGCACTCCTTCAGAATCTCGGAAGAGCAGCCCTTAAGCCTTACTCCTACAAAGATCGCCGCCCTCGGGTGATGTCACAGCTGCACATCGCTGCGACGGTCTATCATCATCCGTGACGCAGTGATAGTGAAGAGAGCTCGACCTGGCGTGGCCACCGCTTTCCAGCCTCTCGTTCAATGGCAAGGTGAAAACCAACCCCAATCACAGTGTAGCGGTGACTGTGTGGTCGAGCAGGCGACATCATTGCGGAGGGATGGTGCCCGTGCGATGTTTCCAGCCTGCATTTCAACAGAAGTGCGATCCTCGACGCAAGGGATTTGAGGCATTCCCAACTGCCCGCTGGCTGCGAAAAGCGGGCGGATGGAAGGAGACGAGTTTGGGTTGCATCCTGCTGTTCATGGACGTTCTGTCATGTGCGCAGCAACTGTTCCAACAACAGTGACCGGATGTGATCGCGACATTGTCACTGAAGCCTTTGTGTTGCCATTGCTATCCTGCCAAAGACATTGGTAGAACCCAAGTCGTGCACTGCGATCGAGAAGACAAGCCAGCAGGCACTCGCAGCTTCGGTTCAAGTCCCTGCTCTCCTGCAATTTGCGAACCAGAGGAGGAGGAGGCGGAGGAAGACGAGGAGGAGCAGGACGAGGAGGACGAGGACGAGGAAGAGGAAGAGGAGGAGGCTTTCCAGCAGCACTTTGGCGAGGGTCTGACGGTCCATGCGCACGTTGGCCTGTTTCGCGGACCAATCAGTCGCCAGGCCGCAGAAATTGGTAACCTTTCCGCACACCTGCGACGCTATCGATCCAATTGACAAGAAGGAACGTCGTGCTGGAGACCAAGTATCGTTTCATTTGGAATTTCAGCAACGCCTTCATGCTCGTCACCTGCAGCTGAACCAAGGTTGTCATAGCCTGGCTTTGCAGCATCGGTTCCATTTCGTCCATCTCTCCGTGCAGCGCCTCGGTCATTTCTGTATAGCCCGTGTCGACTCCGGCCTTGCCAGTGCTTGCTGGGGTAACTGACGGCTTTAACTCAAAAACGTGTTGCCTACCTGCCAGCAAAGGGCATGACCAATTGGCTTGTTTCTCTTTCAGAATCTTTTTAGACCCTTTTTTCAGGATCGGTCTCTGTGTTTACTCAGGAGAGTTTCGGTTAAGTTCTTCTGCCGTCGCCGCGGATCAAGCACCCCCGCAACTAGCTGCACATAGCTTCACAACATGCTTTCAAAAAAGCTTTTAGCTTTTGCTTCCACGTGCTTTGTGCTGTCAGGTACACTTTTCATGCTTTGCTTAGTGACGCTCCTAGCTGCAGCTTTGCATGGCCACGCCTCATTTGCTTCTGGAACCTGCGCATTTGCCTTGCTTTCGTGAGCTGTCTGAACGCCTTTACGACCTCGAGGCGACTCAGTCTGCCCAACGGGTGGAAATCGCCCGCTTGTACAATCGGATTCATAGGCTCGAGGACGAACTTTGCCACGGACGAGGCTGGCTTGCTCACCTTGCGGAGAGAACCACTTATCTGGAACAGTGTATTCAGCGGCTTTCCACGAAGTTTTCTGCCTTAATCGGCATCTGGCAGGAGACGCTTTCAGAAACTGTTTCACGATTGAAGGTTTGGTTCTAATGTCCGTTTTCTTGGAGCTACGAAGGCATTCCAGCTTTGCCGAGGAAACCGTAGCACAGCGTCACGCCCGCTTTGAGGGCAACCTGTCGGAGGTGATTCCGACCCAGGAGACAGCGGGGTCGGGCGCTATTACAGCGGAGTCGGATGAGGAATCGCTTCGACCACGCAGCAAGCTTCGTAGACGATGGCGCCTGCAAGCAACCACGGCACCCATAACGCCCCCGCTCTTTGAAGACTCCCCCGGCTCTGCAGGTACAAGATTATCCTCTTGGCAGCTTGTGCACGTCGATGACCTCGAGGTCGGTGGCCTCGCTTTGGATGCTGAGTCTTCAGTATTGCCGGCTGCGCCCCTTGCTTTTGCCATCGCATTCCTTGCCTCCGCGACCCAGCTTAATTGCGGCCTTTCTCCAAGGGATCACCATGGAAAGCACCTTCGGTGTGTCTGCGTTACAACTCCCCCTTTCAGCTGGGTAGAGGTGGAGTGGTACCCAAGCATCCGGTGCCCAGGAAATCTCCAGTCTTCGGTAAGCCGCTTGGTATGCCGCCGCAGGCCCCCCACCAGCACAGTGTATTTCGCAGCCCTGCACAGGCCAAGCCCATGCCCTGCTTTGCCACCGCCGCGGACTACTCAGCTTACCCCAAGTTTTCACGTCAGGGTGTGGTGGAGTCGGTGCTTCGGACGCCCAAGCCTGTGCCGATTCAGCCTTCTCCAGCTTTGCATGGTCACCGCTCGACGATCACATCAGTCGGACGGCTTCCAGAGTTCTACCAGCTTACATGCGGAGGCCACAGCGCGCAACCAAACCATGTTCGAGGACCTCTGCCAGGCTCACGGTCACCTGAGCTCGGCGCTCCAGGAGATAGCGCAAAGCAGCCATGCACCCGAGCTTCGCTAAGGTGAGTGATACAACAGCGGCCCGCTACCTCAGGTCGGTGCAGATTTGCTTTTCCACTTTCCAGGAGCTTGGCGGCTCTCTGGAGCACATGGAGACCGGCCTCTTTCTGGACACGTTCTTCGCTTTGGCACGGTCCTCGGACGAAGGCCCGCTTTCTAATTCTCAGAATGTTATGAAGGCTCTTCGCTGGTACAAAAAGCTTTTGGGGCTACAGCCATTTCCGGATCTTTATAGCTCCACTTTTACAGCATTCACTCTGCCGCGTCACAAGGATAAGCGGCCGCTTCCGCTGTCGTTCTGTGCTTTTCTTGAAAGGATGGTGCTGTCTGAGGAGACCCCGGATGACATGGCATTATGGTGTGGCTCTTTCATGGCTTGCATAGCGGCTAGCCTCCACTTTTCGGACGCACAGCATGTGAAGTGGTCCAGCCTGTGCGTTAGCCCCTTCTCTCTGCGAGGTATTTGCTTCCGAACGAAGACGTCCAAGCGGGGGGCTCCCTTTGCTTTATAAGCTTTGGCCCCTACTCCAGCAACAGGTGTGGTGCAACCTGCAGGCCCGCTTTGGCAGCAACACCACGCCGGACTGTCTGTTTTTCAGCTTTGAGGCGGGCCAATTTGCACCAGCTTCGTATGCGCAGACGCTCCTGAGACTCCGCCAACTCATGGAAATGAGCGGTATTCCAGCTTCACAGTCAAGTGCTTATACACTATACACAGCATGAAATCCACTTTTTTTTATCGTGGATGGCTCAGCAGGAAATACCGCTTACCTCCCGCTTTCTTCAGGGACACCACCAGGTGCCAGGAAGCGCCCAACTTTACAGCAGGGATGACATCTGGCCCGCACTCAGGGCCCAGCTTCTGCTTTGGCAGGCCGTGTGCTCAGGCTTCAGGCCAATCAACTTGCGGTGCTTTCAGGTCAACGACGACCATCGCACCTTTCTCAGCTGGCAGCAGTCAGACCCTGCACTTTCCGCGGCCGATAAGGTATTTCAGCTGTCGGAGGACAACGTGGTTCACCCACGACCACCCCTTCACTTCCAGGACTCAGACGATGAGCCTTCGAGGGAAGTACCTGCCTCGAGTTCGGACGCCCCGCTTGACGAGGCTCCCCCATCATGGCGTGAAGAGCCCAGGGCAAAGGTCCTGGTGGCTGGCCCGGCACCCGAGGTGGATCCTGTGTTCGATGGGAACTGTAAGGAAATCCGCTTTTTGCTTAGTGCCTCGGGGGTCACTCATACAGCGGTCAAGCGCTCGGGATCAAAGATGACCTGTTTAGCCTGCTTGTCGCCGCTTTGCGCCAACAGATTTTATCCCGCTTGCGGCTGCGTAGCAGCTGTACAGCCTGTATTTTCCTTGCCATCGTCGGCCCGTCTCTGCAGACGCAGGGCATGCATTCTCACGGGCCCAGAGACGGCGTGAGCGTGAGAAATCTCGCGAAAATGCCCGATGGCAGCCTCGCAGTCGATGCGCTTCGCTTTCATGGTCTGGTGCTCCTTTTTCCACTTGTCGCTGACTTTTGACATGCGCAATGCAGTGCTCAAGCCCCCACTAGGGTGCAGGCTAACCCTGCTTTTGAAGGCGTGATCCCGCTGACCGAGGCGCCGAGAATACGGTGGCCACGGAAGGTTACCCTGATCCGCCCGCTGTCGTTGAGGTGCACAACATGCAGCCGGAGCTGGAAAAGGTGCCGCCTGCACCCGCTTCTGGGGCTACTGTGGTTCCAAAAGCGGCGGAGGCTATGGCGGCTGCCCCAGCTTCCCCAAGGACCCAGTTCAGGGGTACCCATGAAGCAGCCGCCTCCCAAGCCCGCGGACGACCCGGCTGTGACGCCTCCCAAGCTGTGGCCGAAACAGCCCGCTTTGGCGCAAACGGCCATTTGAGGCCAGTTTCCAGATCGCACGGCTGCTTTTCACACGAGGCACCGCTGCAGAGGCCGGGCAGCCGCTTCGCAGCAATCCGGCTGGCAAAACCAAGCCTGGGAGAGTGCACCCGCTTGGGACTCATGGAACGAATCATGGACGGAGTCCTGGGGTGAGAATTGGGGACGGCCCGCTTGGCGCTGCGCCAATCTCAGCCGGCCGATCCCCGCTTTGCCGCTACATTTTGCACCTCGGTGCCGACATGGCTTGAGCACTCCCGCTTGGTCTGCAAAAAGTCTCCCGCCGAGGGCACGCTTTACTCGCTGAGTGTCTCTGCTCTCGTTAGCAGCATTCGCACGAAGCCATGCTTGTCACCCCGAACAGTATCTTGCTGCCCGCTTGGCTCCAGCACGCCCCGCTCGGGTGGGAACGGCCATCGCCTCTATCGCTCAGAGGCCGCTTCGCTTTCACCCTGCTCCCAACACCCACTTGTTCTGCCAGGTACTTCTTGGTCGGAAACTCAGCTGTTAGTCACGCTTGCGTCTCTCTGCCTGGATTCTCGAAACTCAGGCCATGGCGGCAGAATTTCTTCAGCTTATCTCGGATGCAAATGTTCCGGAGGAGGTAGCCACGTCGCTTGAAGGCTTTGACGTCGCCCTCTTTGCTAGGTCATGTGAGTCTCCTGACGAGCTGGAATCTTTCATACAGCATGCTATCGCCTCGGCGGGCGTAACCCAGCTCCCGCAGAGAATGTTGGCCAAAGCTTCCATCCGCTTGCTTTTCAGCAGATGTCGTGCAGCTGAAAGCCTGCCCCATCTTGGAGTGCAAACATCAGGCGGAGGCCCTACCCCTCCGGCCGTGGCCGCCTCGCAGGCACCGCTATCCGCTTCCGCTTCATGGCAAGAAGCGTGGCCAGCAAAGCTTAGCTCTGACAAAACAGCAGAACTGAGAAGATGCTTTGAAGATGATTAATCTACGGAGTTGCTTGACGCAGAGGTCTTCCCCAGCTCCCGCTTGCTGGCCCTCACCTCCAAGATGGTTGCAGATAAAGAGATAAGGTGGTTGCCATTTTGCTTTCGCTTAAGTGCCAAAGCCCAGGATGACAACCTCATGATACGCCCCAAGAAGCTGCCCCGCTTGCAGGAGCTGAGTGATCTACTACTCGATGAAGCCCCGGCTCGCGACATCCATGATGGTCCTGCTTCGTACAATATGATTAACCAGCTTCTAACACTGGCTACAAACAGCATCGCACTGTGCCAGGGAGCCCACTTAGGCGCTTTGAAGATGTACCAAAAGCGCGTTATGCGGCTTTGCTTCACAAAATACGAGTCAGCCTCAAACCTTCCAGGCCCCACTTCGTTTGAAGCACAGTCGGCAGACAAACGGGCTTGGGAAATCATCTCGCATTTCTTCACGCGTGCGTGTCGATGTTTTATAGATCCTAGGTCAAACGAAATTTTGCAGGTTACAAAATTTTGGGCCGTAACAATCTACGTGCTACTCACAGTAGTGCGCTTTGAATTTGCTTTAACACTTATTCACGATTGCAAACAAAGGTTTTGCGCACATCGTTTTCCAATCGCATTGAACACGAGCGATGTTTCTCAGTTGCTTAAAGCACTGCTTTTACTTATGTGTGTTGCGAACTTGAACCGTGTGCAGCTGTTTCAAGATCAGCAAGGATTTTGTTTTGTTTTGGGGCCTCCACTAGAGCTTTGTATTCGCATCTAGCAGGTCCCAGCTTCCCTAACACCAGAGGTAGGGAGTGCACGCCAGCCTCGGGCTGGCAGATGGAAGCTCGCCTTGCCGAGCTCGACAGCTCGGATTACGACGGCGAGAGCCCGAGCACGGTGTCACTGGTGAGTAGACACGTTCACCAACTTCAACTTGATCTCAATACCTTGCGTGCTCACGTTTTGGCCTGCCAGCGTAGAATTTTGCAGCTTGAGGAGGAGATTGTTGCCTTGCGTGCTCAGACTCCACAGAGTTCGTGGAGGCCTTGCTGCGACCCTTCGCAGCATGTTTCCAGCGCTGAACTTCTTGCTTGCAGGGAGCCGTAGTGGAATGGGGGATGATGATGACAGCTCCCGTGCTGCAACCTTCGGCCTGCATCTGAGCTCTTGCCTTAGAAACTCCAGGTCCGTATGGAAGACCCTGTGGGGTAATTCGCTGTTGGCCTTTGATCCCAAGCCACGCCTGCCGCAGCCTCTGGGGCCTCTCCCGCTTGTGGTGCCGAGTAGTGTGCCAGATGCCTTGAGTGCTCCTTCCACCGCTCCCTCCACTCCTCGCTTTGTCAGGTCTGAGGGACTGGAGCAAGTGTGTGCTAAGATGGCTAAGTTCAAGCATTCGTCGTGGGAGGTTATGCTGAATGAGGAGAGAAATCTTGCAGTGAATAAGTGGCTGAGCCTTATTCTGCTTGAGCCTTTGGCCTTCGGTGTGGCCAGGAACTTTTATGCGAGCAAGGCTTCAGGGATTGCCTCTGGCTCTCTTGGGGACAGTGTCTCGGATTGCCTTGCTTCCAAGGCCACCTCGACCATAAATGCCAGGGCCAACAGTCTCCTACGTTATGTCTCGTGGGCGAAGGTCAAGCTGACATGCATTTTCCCCTTGACTGAGCATGCAATTTACGCTTTCTTGGAGGAGAAGCAGACCACTGCTGCAGCCACCTCGTTTAGGAGTCTTCTCTCTGCCATTGCCTTTGCACAGCATGTTGTTGGTTTGGAAGGGGGCGACAGAGTTTACACTTCAGGTCGTGTGCGAGGCCACGCCTCAAAGCTCTACATGCAGAAGCGCAAGCTCAAGCAGCGTAATCCACTCAGGGTGGCCGATGTTGTCCTGCTTGAGAGGATTTGTTGCAACCTCGAGGGCAAGTCCGTCCAGGACCGCTACGCTGCAGGCTTCTTTCTTTTCTTGATTTATGCGAGGGCACGGTACAGTGACGGACAGAATGTAGCATCGTTGGCCGACTCGCCGAAGTACCTCGAGTCCAAGGTGGGGCGGTCAAAGACGAGCTTTACGCTCGAACGCAAAACCAGGTTTCTGCCAATGGCTGCCAGGAAGGTGGGGGTCAAACATGCTTGGGCCGCTGCGTGGCTAGAGGTTATGGGAGAGACTGGGGTTACGGTTACACAAGCAAACCCGCTGCTTCCCTGTCCTTCGTCGACCAGCTCTTGGAAGATGATCCCGCTGCCTTGTGACCAGGCCGGTGCGTGGCGCACAGCCTGAAACGTACACTGCTGAGCTGGACGAGCAAGTGCGGCTTGCCCAGGGAGCAGAGGTCGCTCTTGGGTTACCACTCTTCACGGTCTTCTGGTGCAGGTTCTGAGCTTGTGTATGAGTCGGATGCCCAGTCTGCCCCTCTTAGGGCCTTATCTGCCATGATCGACGAGGTCTCGTCGGGTGATTTCAGGCCCGATCAGCCGAGAGGCCAGCAACTTTCTTCGGAGCTCGCGTCGAGCTCAGAGCCCCCTGGGGAAGAGCTCGATTCTTCGGAGTCAGAGGGGTCAGAGGAAGAGGAGGAGGCCTCGTAGAGCTCGAACTCAGCTCGGGTGATAAGCTCAGAGGTAGTCTCCATCCGACATGGAAGGACTCGACCCGTATCCGCCCCCACTGCAAGACCTACGATCTTCAGTCTGCATACAAACAGCTACCGTTGCACCCTGAGGAGCGCTCCAAATCCGTTATTCTGCTTCGGTCACCTTGCGACCAAGCCGTCAAGGCCTTCGTGTGCAACACCTTGCCGTTCGGGGCTTCGGCTTCGGTATTGCAGTTTAACCGAGTGGCTTTATTCCTGCAGAGAGTTCTTTGGGAGTTACGGGTCGCTGTGACTTGCTACTACGACGACTTCCCGACGATGACGCCCGCCTTCCTCGCAGGCGGCACCGACAACGCCGTTCATGCACTTATGGACTTGTTTGACTTTTACCTTTCTGAAAAGGAGAAACCGTTCTCATGCGCCGCAGAAACCTTGGGTGTCGTGCTGGACACTTCCGATCCAAGCATGGCGAGCATCTTCGTCGCCAACAAGCCCGAGCGAGCGGCCATGCTCGAGGAGTCCCTGGGCCGCATCCTTGCATGCGGCCAGGTTGAGACTAAGGAGCTGCCCTCCCTTCTTGGGAAGCTCCGCTTTGCCGATGCTCAGCTGCTTGGCCGTACTGGGCGACTGGCCCTGTCTGACCTCAGGGCCCTTGGCGACCGAGCAGGGGCTGTGGAGCTGACTGAGTCGCAAGCAAGTGCACTGGCCGTCTTGAGAGCGAGACTTGTTGCGAGTAGGCCTCGAGCTGTTGCAACCAGCCCCCCTTGAAACCCCGTCCTTGTCCTTATCTTCACGGATGGCACCCCGTCCTTATCTTCACGGATGGCGCTTGTGAACCTTCAGGCGATGGCTTTGATACCGGCGTGGGGGGCGTCATCTTCATTCCCAAGACGAAGGAAATCCGGGTTTTCGGATGCAAGGTGCCACCTAGGCTCGTTGCTCAATGGAGCGAAGGTCGCAAGCACATTATTGGGCAAGTTGAGCTTTACGCTGTCGTACTTGCACGGACCCTGTGGTCCGACTACGTTGACAGCGAGAGGTGCATCTTCTTTGTCGATCACTCGGGTGTCCTGAGTGCTTGCATCAACTCGAACTCGATTGATGCTTCTTGGCGAAGCTTGCTTCTTCATCTGGAGGCTGCTGATGAGGCTCGTCCGTGCCTACCTTGGTTCCACCGTGTTCCGAGCCAAAGCAACATTGCAGACCCACCGTCGCGAGGCAATTGGGCGGAGCTCGAGTTCCTTGGGTCTTATGTTCGTGATGCACCGACATGCTTTGTGTCTGGTGAGACACTCGCTGCAACATAGCCACAGTCGAGAGGGGGAAAGTTTTGTGAGCGATGTTGCACTCGACCGCGCATGGGCGCTCTCAGTGCCGTGCACTATGTGCAAAAACTCTGTGGCACTCCAAGTGCCCTACATGCACACTACGTGCATTCCTTTCTTCGAAAACTCCCCAGACTCTCGGCTGTGCCGTGAAAAAGAGTGAGAGCGCCTTNTGTGCAAAAACTCTGTGGCACTCCAAGTGCCCTACATGCACACTACGTGCATTCCTTTCTTCGAAAACTCCCCAGACTCTCGGCTGTGCCGTGAAAAAGAGTGAGAGCGCCTTCGTGACTGCGCTTTACAGCTGACCTTTTTATATGAATATATTTCGGAATGATGTTCCTGAAATATATTGCTTGATTAGATTTGATATCTTTATCTCAGATACGATTGTTACGGATGACCGGATCTATAAGCATTTCTTCACGCGTGCGTGTCGATGTTTTATAGATCCTAGGTCAAACGAAATTTTTGTAGGTTACAAAATTTTGGGCCGTAACAATCTACGTGCTACTCACAGTAGTGCGCTTTGAATTTGCTTTAACACTTATTCACGATTGCAAACAAAGGTTTTGCACACATCGTTTTCCAATCGCATTGAACACGAGCGATGTTTCTCAGTTGCTTAAAGCACTGCTTTTACTTATGTGTGTTGCGAACTTGAACCACGTGCAGCTGTTTCAAGATCAGCAAGGATTTTGTTTTCCCACCCTCCCGCCCGGGGGAAAGTTTTGTGAGCGATGTTGCACTCGACCGCGCATGGGCGCTCTCAGTGCCGGGCACTATGTGCAAAAACTCTGTGGCACTCCAAGTGCCCTACATGCACACTACGTGCATTCCTTTCTTCGAAAACTCCCCAGACTCTCGGCTGTGCCGTGAAAAAGAGTGAGAGCGCCTTNTGTGCAAAAACTCTGTGGCACTCCAAGTGCCCTACATGCACACTACGTGCATTCCTTTCTTCGAAAACTCCCCAGACTCTCGGCTGTGCCGTGAAAAAGAGTGAGAGCGCCTTCGTGACCGCACTTTACAGCTGACCTTTTTATATGAATATATTTCGGAATGATGTTCCTGAAATATATTGTTTGATTAGATTTGATATCTTTATCTCAGATACGATTGTTACGGATGACCGGATCTATAAGGAACTGGTTAACCAGCATGCTTGGAAACTGGATGATGCGCTTCACGAGGTGCGTGAAGTACGAGCGGATCTCAGCAGCCTGCTTGCGCCCCGGGCAACCATCCCAAAGCAGCTTATGAACCACCAGGATACATGGCGGCCTAGACACGCCGTGGGGGCAAAGCCTGCGGCAAGTCCGGCAAAGGCAAGGAGGAGCCCCGCTTTGCTCGTGAAGACCGCACAGAGCGCGGCGGCAAATGGGGCAAGTCGGGGGGCAAAGGCAAGGACGCAGGCGCTCCTGGCAAGTGGCTGTCCACGTTTTTCATGGAGGGAACGAAGCACGCTTTGCATGCGCTTCCAGAATGGCACCTGCAAGGATCCCTCCACTTGCCGCTTTCTTCATCGTTGCGCCGTTGCGCTGTTCCCGATGGCGCAGCTTGTGGTGGCAACCACCCGGCATCCCAGCATGTGTCAACACCGCACTAGGAAACCCGCTTCAGCGACTCGCGGGACATCGCTGAGGAGGTATCGACAGTCCCGCTTTGCGTCCCAGCTCAACCTGCAGGCTCAGCTGGCTTGGGCGAACGTGCCGGTCAGCCGACACACGCGGCGACCGCCTCAGCCGAGAACCGCTTTTCGTTCTCCAACTGCTTGGCGTTCTTGGAGAGCACTTTTTCAGGTGCATTTGCTCAGGCCTTCTCCCGTGACAATGCCATCACTTCAGCAGATGCATATTTTAACCTTGGGGCCTTCGCTTTCGATGGAGGCAAACGCGGAGGTATTTTTCAGCGCACCTCACAGTTCTCCGAAACTATTCAGTATCTGAACGCATTTCTCCAATTTCATTTTCCCGCTGGCAAGTGGTCTTTGTTGTGCATCAGCCACAATGTTCGCACGATGCTTCACACTGACTCAGGGAACGAACAGAACAGCTTCAACCACACGCTGTCGCTCGGCAACTTTGCTGGAGGCGAGGTGTGGATCAGCCCGGCACTTGAAGCCCAGGCACAGCTTGTTCCTGCTCCAACTGATTCAGCAACTCGGGAGTTCCCCTTAACTTCCGAGGTTCTGGGCCAGGCGCTTGACACATGGGAAAAGCCCGCCACTTTCCCGTGCTCAGCTTTACACTGTACATTGCCATGGCCAGGCAACAGGTGGGTTCTGACAGCCTATACATGCAGGGAACTGCGGCAGTTCGAAGCTTCGGATATTGCAGCACTGGTCTCGCTTGGTTTTCCGCTCCCAGTGAGTGCCTCACGTATCCCTGCGGCCCCAGCAGTGCAGAGGCTACCCACTGGCACGACTGAGGGCGGTGTGGAATTTTTCCTCGACCTGTGCTGCGGAGCCTCTTCCCCACTCAGCAATGCAATGGCGGGGTCTGCAGTTGCTTGCATTCGTGTAGACATACTGGGAGAAGAGCCTCTCGACCTCTCACTTGATGCAGTTTACGACAGGCTGTTGCGCTTGGCTTTCTCAGGATGCGTTAAGTTCGCACATGCTTCTCCTCCCTGCAGGGACTACTCAAGACTCAGTCAAGCTTCGTCCTGGAGGACCGCCCGCCATCAGGAGTCCCGAACACTTGCAGGGTCTCCCAAGCAACAGTGCGTCTCAGCAGGCACGGGTCAAGGCCAGCCAGCAGCTCCTTTACCGATGCACATGCATTCTTCGTGCAGTGTTTGCAGCCGGCGGTCATGTATCTCTGGAGCAGCCCACTCATGCAATGTCATGGCTGGAGCCGTTCGTGCAGTCTTTTCTCGCGGAAATACAGGCCGCGCTTGTCGTGATCCCAGCTTGTTCAGTGGGGCAGGACATCTCTAAATCGTGGCTATTTGCCACCAGCTTTGCGGGCCTCTCGCACCTTGCAGCCAAGTGTGAGCACGGAAACAGTCACACTCAGGTGGCAGGTGCACTGGATGAGCAGGGCCACTTTCTTTCGCAACGCACTGCCGAATATTCCGAATATCCACATTTGCTTGCGTCGAAATTTTGCAGCCAGGTACGCCCACTTTCAGGGGCGACCTTCTGCAGGGTCACGGGGAAGAAGCCACAATTCCATCCCCAGCCTCGTGTGCACGCTTCTGCTCACTGGATTTTGCGCTGAAGTGCGTCCCGCGCAAACCGAGGTCAGCCCCACCTTTTGCAGCTCAGGATGGCGGTGGCATCTACTCACTCCCCGACTGGTCGTACGGCCCCCGCTACGCAGAGGACATCTTGCATCCTCTACGTAAGGAGTGGCAGCAGTGGCTGTTAGAAAATCACATTCCTGCACGCCTAGCACGCCATGTTGCCGAACACAAAGAGGCCCCACTTTTTACGGAGGCCGAAACAGCATGGCTTCGCGAATCATTCAGACGATTTTCCTCTTCGCTCTCACCCGCTTCGGACTGGGATTTCGAGGTGGCTGAGGGCCAGCCATACTGCCTTTCAGCCCTGGAGCGCTTAAGTACAATCATGGGCGATAGGGACACAGCACTTTTTCCCCGCTTTAAAGCAGGGGGTGCCCACTGGTTTTGGCGACGATATTTCCTCGCAGTCACACACTTCGCCCGCGTAAGGATGCAGAACCAGACTCAGGCCACGACCTGCTTGGGGCCGAGTCTGATCTAGCTTTGCTTCAAGAGCTGATTGAAGAAGAAATCTCTGCCGGTTACCTGGAGGAAATGCCCGACCTCGAGTCCGCTTACACACGCTGGGGCAAGGACAGAGTTGCAGTGGGGAAGGTTAATATTGTCAAGGCTCCCGGCAGGTCTCCCCAGCATCTGCAACACAAACCAGAATTGCTTTGTCCCCGAACAGTTCAGCTTGCCCAGCTTGCAAGACATCGAGGCCGCTTTCCCACCGCGCGAAGATGAAGAGGAGGTGGGCGGCTTCTCGCTTGATGTCAAGGGCGCGCACAAAACTTCGAGAGTTCGCGAACGGGATAGAGTCGGTGTGCGACAACAAGAACGCCTACTGTTTTATCGCGTGTGTCCTTTCGGCGCCCGCTTCTCATCCCGCTGGTTCGCGAGGATCGGCGGCTTCCTAATCTGCAGCCTACACCTACTACTTATTTGGCTTTCCCACGTCCTGCTTTTGTACGTGGACGATTTGCTTCTCTTTCAGGACAAACGAGCACTCCCGTCTTCTTCATGCCTGGTGCTCGCTTTCTGCTCCTGCTTCAGTGTGCCTTGGGGCTGGCGCAAACTTCAGCTTGGTCCCACCATTACGTGGATAGGGTGGGAGCTTAACCTGAGCTGCGGCTGTTTTACACTTCCTGAGATGAAGCGCCTGAAACTTCACCAGCTGGTACAGGAGTGCTTACAGCACCGTCTGGTCTTCATGGTTTTCCTGCGCTGAGGCCCTGGCTTTCCTCAGTATATGATGACTTACACAGACCGCTTGGCACCAACGTCAGCGTGAACCCCACTTACTGGGCGGGAATCGCAAACCACCTTGATGACGAGCTGCGCTTCACTTCCAGCCCTCCGGGCACAAGCATCACAGCTGGGGCCAAGCTTTTATCAGCCCGTCACATGACGCTGCAGAGCAAAGCTGACATACACAAGGTACCGGTGACGACGAAACGCATCTGGATGCGAGTCGCCGACCCAACTTCTTCGAGACGACGCTTGTCGCAGATAAGTCGTGAAACTCTACAATTCATGCTTTACATCAGCTCTATGGAGTGGCGACCACCGTCAACCTCTGCTTGCTCGCGTGGAGTCAGCGGCAGATGCTTTCGGCAAGGGCAACGAGTGCGGCAAGCTCAGATGGTTCTCGCAGCGCTTCACGGTACAGGACTTCACTCAGCTTGAGATTCCGGTTCAGTCGGATGCCAACCTCGATATTTCGTGCTATGAGACATTGGCACAATGCTTCATCCTGCTTTGCTTCTGGCGCTCTGCAGGTGGCGGCCGCTTGGCTTTACGTCTCCCGGCACTCAGTGACAACACAGGTGCCGAATCGGTTTGTAACAAGCTGTACACCTCGAAACAACCACTTAATCTTTTTGTTCGCAAGCTTTCTATGTGGAGTTCCATCACGGGGATAAGCTTGGAATGCAGCCACATTTCCGGCGAAAAGAACGATGACGCTGACATGCTCTCCAGATGGGACGGCATTTCCCCTTTACCTGAACGCTTCGCTGCTTCTGAGCGCTTTGAAGTCTCTTTGCGAGATTTCTGGAACATCAGCTTTCAAGTGAAACTTTTCCCAGCTGATCAGTACTTGCTCTGTACTCCGCCAGAGGCGTACATGCTGGGCCCCTCAACGCGGGGGCCCCGCAAGCGTAAGTAGCGGCCTTACCTCACTTTCTCAATTGGGCTTGGGCTGCAGCGAGGTTTCGGCTTGCCAGTTTCTTGCTTGGGCAGAGTGACTGTCGGCACAGCTTTGCTTTCAGTGACATCCGGGACCAAAGGTCCGGTGGGTTGCTTGCTGCCGACAGACACTTCCGGCAAGCCGAAAGAAAAAGTGTGTGGCGCGTTCCGTTGCACTGTTGCTTTCTCCGCTTTGCTTTCGAACAGCTGCACGAGTAGCCGACTTTAGTTGCGGGGTGCAGAACTTACCTGAACGGTCTCTGTGTTTACTCAGGAGGGTTTCGGTTAAGTTCTTCTGCCGTCGCCGCGGATCAAGCACCCCCGCAACTAACTGCACATAGCTTCACAACATGCTTTCAAAAAAGCTTTTCCCGCCCACCCACTCCAGGGAAGGGCTTCAGCTTCTTTTGCTTCAGGTATACTCAGGGCAAAGCCACTTTGTACCACAGCTGAGTAAGCATTGCTGTCGCTTCTGCCCTTACTCAATGCTTTCTAGCCTGAGTTGTTGCTACGATTCGGGCAGAGTGGCTGTCGGCACAGCCTTGCTTTCAGTGATACCACAGATCCCATCCGGGACCAAAGGTCCGGTGGGTTGCTTGCTGCCGACAGACACTTCCGGCAAGCCGAAAGAAAAAGTGTGTGGCGCGTTCCGTTGCGCTGTTGCTTTCTCCGCTTTGCTTTCGAACAGCTGCACGAGTAGCCGACTTTAGTTGCGGGGTGCAGAACTTACCTGAACAAACAAGAATAAGGCCTTTCTCTGATCCGTGGTTTCGATGTGGCAGAGACAACAGTTCGTCCGGAGGATGATGAGCGCTTAATCTTGGAGGCTGCTACTCAAGTGACCTTTGAGATCACACTACTAGTAGCACTCCGGGCATTGATGGCCCCGTCAGCCGAGAGGGCGCAGGCCCAGCAGCTACCAGGTGAGTGACTGCCGACCTAGGCGACGCTTAAGTCCCGAAGAGCCTCTCGAAGGATTCCGGAGTAAGAAAGAGTTCTTCTACTTTTGGGAGAAAAGGCGTTCCCAGCATATTTGTAAGTTGGTGCCGGAAAGGTGCTGGCCCGTATGGTGCACCAACACCAGACCACGAATGCATACATTCCTGTCCGCTTAAGTGAAAACATCAGTTTGTGCTACTTCACTGTGCTACTTCACCCCGTCGACGGAGACTAGCTCGCTCGCGCCCAAGGACGACAACAAACTGATCCACAGTGTTGGATGGGATTGACTTTAGAAAGTGGGTTCTCATGTTCGCAGGCCGGTGTGATGAACACGATGCCACGGTCGGGTCCGAGTGCTGGACAAGTCATAAGGCATAACGCTTCCTGGCATGTGGCAAATCAATTCTATCGCGAAGCATCGTCTGAGGCCACATCCTGACAAAAGCAGGGCGAGCTTAACCGGTCAGTTCCGGCCGGTTTAAAAGGGAAACACAACTCTGCCTTCGACCACACAGTGGACTTGCCTTAACGGCCTGGTCTTGGCCCATTACCTCCTCCCCTTCAAGATGCGGCGCTTAGTTACGCTTAGTACCCGCCAGGTCTAGGCATTGCGCATCCAATCAGGCCCAAGCCTCATGCAGTCCTGGCGCAGCTTCGCGGTGTTAAACAGCCTTGTTTTGCCGCATAGGCGCCACGTTCTTGGCCATCCGTGACTTGGGCATTCAACCTGTCCTTTGTTGCCCCTGCATGTCACTTCCTCACACCAGTGCCGGTCCGTCCGTCATTGGGGTGACGCCCTAGCAACACCTTGCTGGCAGGCCTCCGATCTGCTTTTCGTTCCCCGGTCTCACTCCTTTCATATCTGGTTTCCTGTCACTGGTCCTTGTGCTGCGGGCCAGTTGGCACTTGGCACGATTTTGGGATAGTGGTCTCACTGATCCTCCGGAGTCAGTTACACTACTTATGCCGCTTATGCCTCATTTCATCTACTGTTGCTCAAATACAAGATGCACATAGCCGCTCTTCTCCGACATGCATGGATAACACCCAGTTGTTCCGCAGGGTACAACTCCATTCCCAAGATAGGGCAAGGTGGAGAAAGCTCTTTCGTAAACCCCGTTCCAATAGGCATGCGCATTAAATCCCGAAATAGCAATTTGTTTCTGAAAGCAGGCCGCGCTGACCGGCAACCGGGACTGTAGTTTTCCGCGAGCGAGAAAAACCGCCGGAAAAGCGCATTGAAGACGGTATCTCAACAAACGCCAGAGTTGCATTATGACATCAGTGCAAGACAACAAGAAAGGTGTTTTCGGGAACACAAAAAGCTCTTCATGTTGGACATGACCCCAACTCCATGTGCCCTGTCACGGACGGATTTGTGCAGGTGGACCTGCCAGGAGTCTACAACCCACTACCTCTGGATTCAGAAGCTGAGCTCAGCCTCTATGTGCAGTACCAGTTCCAGGATGCAACGCACGAGGCCCACTTCTTGGGGAATTGCAGTTCCGCATTCCCATGTTTGGGCCTGCACTTGACTCGTGCATTCAGAGACATGCGTGCGTTCCAGCATAGCCAGCGCAACATATGACCTTGGAACACCTGCACAAAAAGCCAGAGCAGCTGTACAACCGTTTTAGTTCCAGGTTATTTGTGGCTGCAAAAGGTGGAGGTATACGTCATCGAATACGTTTCGATACATGATCGAGTCTGCGGTTTCCGGGGTGCCGCTGTATTCTGATGCCAACAGCAATTTTGCAACAAGACCTTCGATGCGGCGGATCCATCTCCACAGGGTGTTGCATACTTTTGCCTGTCCAATCTGCAAGTTTTTTGACAGTCCTTGCCATCTTCTGACTGGAGCTTTTGTATGTTCGATTCGGTGATCTGAACGAGCTGCGAGTTCACATCACTGTTTTGTGTTATTGATTTGCCATGGCCGTATACATCTATTCCACGTGCCTGATAACACGAGCACATGCGTTCGCCTCTCGACCACATCGTTTCGACTGCCTTTCGATGGAAATCTTGGGCAGGCATGCTTAAGCCACGCCACATCACACCACCGGAAGAACCTAGCATGTCATCGAACCAGCCGGCGTCGCGAGGTTACTGTGGGCGACCGTCAGCCGCTCTCTATGCCATTGAGGACCACAGCCGATGTGCTTCACAGGCCAATACAAGCTTGCGTGCGCATCTGAATTGTGCAAAGGACGCACCTCGTAGCCAAGGGAACACATCCGCGAGGGCCTTTCGCTTCATCGAATGCCGACCTTTTGATGCACAGAAGGCCGCTGAAGCCGATTCTTAGTCACCTTGGTGATGCACAATGGCGAATTCCTCCTTGCAGGCAACGTGAGGCAATCGCTCCACGACTGCGGCTGCTGTCCCCAGAGGAGGTAAGGATGGTGAGAACTTCGAGCTTTTGTGCCTGAAATTCGCCACCGGCCAGGCGCTACAGAAAGTTGTTCAGGCCCACTTGGTTTGGCGACTTCACGGACAACCCGGGGACGTTTCCAAGCGCGAGCCAGCTGGCTGCCGTCTAGACTAGATTCACTTGAGGTTCAAGTGTTGGCACCTCTGATCTGCATGTGCTGCGTTCTTGGTTTGGTGCAGTTGTGAGGTACCGCCTCGCGCTATCCACATGTGCTTTGGCTGCTGCAATGGCCCTCTTCTTCATTCTGCGCGGCTTGGCAGATGCGGAGATCTTCGTCTCCGATCCGACCAAGTTTGCTTTCGAAGCAACTGAGGGAGATAGTCTTCTCTCGTCAAGCGTATTCCAGGTGTGCAGTCTGCTTTTTGTCGGATTGTAGTCATTTATGTGGCATGTCATTATCACAGCCCACATGCTTCTGAAGCCTGTGAGGTTAAAGCACAACGAATGCTGCAAGTGCATCCAAAAGCCCGCGCAACATGGCTGTGTTTTGTCAATGCACCTTGAAGATGCCACAACAAGCTCCACTGAAGTTCAGGGAATGAAGGTGTAGCCACGTCGGGGCCAGCACTAACCCGCCAGCCCATATATAGGTAAGCACCAATCAAACAAGGATCATAAGAATGTTTATAAGCAGCCACAGAGCGCACTGCCGCAGACCCATACAGGAGGTAGGGCTATTCGTGCCATGTCGCAAAAGGATCTGCAGAACGGGGTAGTCGCGATCTCCAACTCTTCGACACAGTTGTTCTACAGATTCTACAGAGTGTCATCAGCAGCGGCATTTTCCCCACTCCTGCCATCTATCAACGACAACACATAACACATGCCACCATGGATCTCATTTGACTATGCAGCTTGAGCACATCGGCTTCAGGAGAGGTTTCTAGTATAGACATGCCGGCAACTGGGAGAACGATCAACAGGGAGATGACCAGTTCCAATTTCCACTCACAGGGTTGGGTTCTTGGAGAGGGCTTCGGAGATCATCGTGCTAGGGGACCCAAGTGGCTGGGTCTTCGCCGACTGTTGCGTCACGGCATGTTTCAGGAAACTCGTGTTGCAGCCGCTGTGGAATGTGGGTAGTGTTTGGTCTGGGGTCGAGCTTCGCTGGTACTGTCGTTGTTTGTTGTCCGGGTTCGAACGAATCAGGGGCTTAAAGTGTTATGTCTGTAAATTCTGACATTGGTCATGGATGGGCATTTGTTTCTCCTCACACGAGTGGAACTCTGAGAATATCCAGGTCCAAATAGCACAGGATGATATCCAATCATGTCTCGGACATTGTGCAAAGATTTCGTCATCCGTGTTGAGTTCGCCTCGTTCGCTTTTTGCACACTTTGACTTCTTGACACGCCTTCTTTAGCCAACAATCGGAGGTGTGTTGGCACTCTGCAGGGTGTTTCTGTTGTGTACCCTTGCTCCAACGTAGTCCTATTCACAACTTCCCAGCTTTTGCTGTCAGCCTCCCAGCTAGCAGTCTGAATCCCACTTCAGCTTCCAGCACGTCTTCCTAGAAGCTTCAAGCACATGTGACGCAAGGTGTAAGTACTAGTTTTGCAATCCAGCCACTAGTGCGCCACCCATAGATATGCTTTCTGCCATGACACTGGACGCGGCCATCAGCGTCCTACTGCTCCTGGTGCGAAGCGGCAGTGCTTCAGCCTCAGATTGGAAGTAGACCCAAGATCTGTGCAGCGCATGATGCCTTTTTTTTTACAGCGGGTTTCAGGCAGCTGCCTCGGCATCAAAAGCTCAAAAGCCACACATCATCCACATTCTGGCGGACGACTTTGGCTGGGCAGACGTTGGCTGTTTGTCTGAAACTGCCATGGTGGTCGGTTTCTACATGTTTTCGTTCTGTAGAACAAAAAGATTCACAGCTGGCAGTCCCCCCATGAAGCGAATCCGCCTGCTTATTTTCGTATCCGAGTTTAGGAACAGAGACATTTTGGGTCTAGACTAGAGTGATTTGGGCTTCTCAGCCAAAACGTCCTTCTGGGGTTTGGGTTTGGCAGCGGGTTCTGGGTTGCAACCAACATCTCCTTTGACGTTTTGGGTTTCCTAGCGCTCATTCGCAACCAACATGTCGTTTCAGGGTTTATATAGGGTTTCCTAACCAACATCTCCGTTTAGGGTCTTGGGTTCTTCAACCAGCATCGTCTTTCTCAACCAGGGTACTGGGTTGGCAACCAACAGTATATACTTTTAGGAGTTAAGGAGTCTCAACCAACAGCTCCGGGCTCCGAGATGTTTGTCCGCAGTTGTTTATCATGTTATTGTGGAAGCGCTTGCTTCGATGTCTCCCTGTACCGGGAGAAGAAGTGGCGAGGGGGCGAACATGTGGGGGTTGGGCAGTGGGGGCCCCTTTCAGCCGCACCTGCGGGACCCAAGCCCAAACTCCTGAGCTGTGACAGTATCAGGACCTGCTACCTGTTTCCGGCCAACCCCAAAGTCAAAAACAAGAACAGGACGCACCCCGCCTCCGGCCTCGGCAGATAGTTTTTGCAACCGCAGTCACCTTTCATTTGGGGGTTGGCAACGATTTAGGTTTAGACGTTTGGCAACCAACATCTTTTTTGAGGTTCTGGGTCGGTTTAGCAGCCAACATTTCCTTTTAGGGTTGAGGGCTTCTCAATCAGCATCTCCTTTTTGGGGTTTAGGGTTTCTCAGCATTCTCAGCCACCATTTGAACAGATTTTACGACCAACATCTCCTTTAAGATTAGGGTTTGCTCGCTTTCATGCCCTTTTCGGGGTTCTGCGTTTCGCAGCCATCATCTGCTTGCAATTTTGGGGTGTTGGGTTTCGTAGCCAAAGTCTCCTTTTCGAGTTTTGGGTTTCTCAACCAACATCTCTTTTTAGGGTTTGGGCTTTCCCAGCTTTCGTCACCTTCTAGCATACTGGGTTTTGCCACCAACATGTCCGTTTATTGTTCAGGGTTTCCTAACCAGCATCTCCTTTTAGGGTAGTGGCTTTGGCAACCAACGTTTCCTTTTAGGCACTAGGGTTTGTCAACCAGCATCTTCTTTATGGTAATAGGTTTGGCATCATCCCCTTTTCACGAAAGCTGCTCTGGAGTTGTCGTTTACCAACTCACTGTAGTCGGCTACCAGTCGGAGGAGGAGGAGGAGAGCAACAGCAGCTGCAACAGCCGTAGTACCAGTCAGTAATTGGTGGTACATGATCCGAACCGGCATACTTGCCATGAATTGACGTTGACAAGCCTTTCGAATTTTTTGAACTATGCGGACCTGAGCTGAGGTTATCATCGTCAAGCAGGAGATGGCGACGTTCGAACGCCCAACCTGGATGCATTGGCAAGGTTCGTTCTTCCTCACGCGAGCTCCACAGTGCAATAATTGAATGTAGGGCCGTGCAGCACTAGCCGCCACTAGCCGCACGCAGGTCTGGCATCGAGTTGGATCGCTTCTACACCTATCAATTCTGCTCTCCAGCACGGAGTGCAATCCAGACTGGGAGGAATCCCATTCACGTGAATGTTCAAAACGTCAATCCTGAATGCGTCAACTCGCGGGATGTACTGGGTGGTTTTCAAGGAATTCCGCTGAATATGACGGGAATAGCCAGCCATTTGAAGGCCGCCGGCTACAGCACTCATATAGTTGGTAAGTGGGATGTGGGGATGGCCACTCCGCAGCATCATCCCCGAGCTCGTGGCTATGATAGTTGGCTGGGATACTGGCATCACAGCAATGACTACTGGCAACACACTGTTGATCAGTGTGGCTTGCGCAAGATGCGAGATCTCTGGCAATACAACACATCATATGATGGCCCAGCCTGGGCACTTGCGAACGGACCCTCCTGCTCACAAAGCAACCAGCATCCATCGGGTGAGACTTGCATTTACGAAGAAGCTCTTCTCACGGATGCTGTCAAAGACGTGATTCGGGAGCACAATCTGTCAAGACCGCTTTTCCTGTTCTGGTCAATGCATTTGGTGCACATGCCGCTGCAGGTCCCTTTTGCTTTTGAACAGAAGATGCTCGTTTGACTTCAGTCAACCTGTTATGGACACGAAAGGATAGGAACCCGGGATCGTGGCGACATCAGTCATGATGTGAGTGTTTCGCAGTGAAGGTTTGCACACGTCAAGGAGAAGCACCGGCGTTTGCTGCATGCAATGGTGAACTACATGGACGAGCAAGTTGGAGATGTCGTCCAGCAGCTGAAGGCAGAAACGGGCAGCCTTGACTAGTGATGGCTCTTCAAACTTCGACCCTTGATATCCGTCGCATTGCAGCTACTTGCAGGGGTTGAAGACCGTAGGGAGTGTCGGGAACGGATGTTGCAAGGGCTTGAGCTCGAGTATGTTTGAGGAGGGCTTGCTGCCCGGTGGATGTCGGAGAATTGGCGGATTGCACTGCCTTCCATCGCCGAGGGCATATCCACCTCAAATGCGGTGATGCAACATTTTTTCATTCGCAGCGATTGAGTCTGTCAAAGACGCACGCCTAGCAGAAATGAATTCAAAGTGAAACAGAAAACCAGGGCCTCACGGGGAGTACATGCCTGCTGCATCACAGCAAAAGCCAACTTCTTGCGCCCATTCCCGTAGCTTCGGCATGGGGGTCCAAAGTCCAGGACAACTGAGCGAGACTGGCTGCGATCGGGCAGCACTAGCACACTCCGCTAAGACTCTGCATGCATCCTCAGTCCAACGCTGTAGGGCTAATGCAGAGCGTAAAGGCACACTGGTCGGGAGGTGGAGGTCGAAAGAGAGAGCAGGCGGCTCCGGTAAGGACAAGCAGAGGCATTCTCCACTGGACACGAAGCACAGCCCCCGCAGCGGCTTCCACGAAGGCACCTCAAAGGTGCCAGGCTTGCTCTGGCATCTAAGTTCGGGAAATGTATCCGCAGAAACTGCTGGGTCAAGGAGCAGCAGAATATTTTCAGCTGCCTCAACTTTCCACGGGCAGCCGGCTGATTCCTCCTGCCAAGCACTGACAGTCGCACGCAGCACACACAAAGGCTCAATGTGCTCGACCACCCAGCACCACACAATGGCTTCATCCGTGATATGCTCATTAGGCAGGGCCCGCAGCTCATCGAGCAGGGCCACGGCCACACCAGGCTCATCAGTCAAAACGTCCCGCTGCACCAGTCGCCCCGGTACGCGGGTTGGGGGGGCTTGCTGGTGCACGTCTGGGGGCTCAGGTCCATCAGGCTCATACCTGCCCCAGTGCGTGAGGCACCAAGGGACACTTACTAAGTGGCGGCGTAGTCGCCCTTCATTGGCAAAAAGCTTGCCGCACGCCAGGCAAGTGCGGCCCTTGCTTGTGAGGAAGGCCCTGGAACGGTATCCATGCATACGCGCAGCATGCCCTGACCACTCCACCCTGGTGCGGAAGGCACGTGCGCAGGGCAGACACATTTCAGGGTAGGGCTCACGCTCCGGAGGAGAAGCTGCGGTTAGATCAACCCCTGCTAGGGTAGCAAGGCCCCTGTGAAGCCCATCAAGCGCCGCAATGAGACCGACGCGTACCAATTCAAGCGCACACGCCCTCTTAATGGCTCCTTTGAACCTCTGCGGTCTAGCGCGCATCAGATGGATCCAGTCGTCCCAGGCATGGTACGGGTGTCCTACCTCCAACACACGATGGTTCCATTGGAAAACCCATACCAGATCCAGCATGAGCATCTCTGCATATGGGCGATCTGCGCGTATGATGGCCCAGAGCTCCGCAGGCCCGGCTGCCACCAACTGCCTCAAATATATCAAACGAGCCTTCCTGAGCAAAATATGAGGGGGCAGGAGGCCTGTCAAGGCACAGCACGCAAGACCGGTAATGCTTTGATCTCCACCTCGCGGGATGCATAAAATGGCTCTGCTGAAGGTCCAAACCGCTGTGTCAAAGATTTGCTGCTCCTGCTTTTGTAAAGGAGGCCAAGCTCCCGCGCCATGTAGGAGTTTAGCAAACACCGTGGCATTGAGCAGCAAGGCCTTCCGTTTGACACAGATGGATCGGCTTCTATACAGCTTGCGCCTTCCCTCTTGGTACGCTCCATGCGCCTGGGAGACGCGGTATCGAAGCTCAGGGCCCATAGCGCCCGCAGGAGCTTGCATGGTGCCAAGGTGGCGATAAGAAGCAACAAGCGGGATCTGGACTCGCTCCCCGTGCTCTCGAAACACTGAAACGGAGCCCGCACACCCATCATGAGCAAAAAGCATACGGCGCACCGCTCTTGACCCAGCGCCTCGAATCGTCGCAACCGAAGCGGTCTTCCCCGCCCCGTAGGTGAGCCGTAGGCCAAACTCTCCCATGGCGTCCGCCAGGACCCCTGTCTCACATGCGATCGCCGCTCGCGCATCCTTAGGTGTCTCGCAGATGCGGGGAACCGCAAGGTCGTCCGCCCACACTACATCTCGGATCTCAATCTCGCCAGCACCTTCATCACAGCCCTCCAAGGTAATGCGGCCATCCCATGGTAGACGGGGGCCGCGACTGAGTGCTTGATCAGAGGCTCGCGCAGCGTCGCGGCTGCGCAAGACTCTCGGCACTAGCATGGCAAAAATCACATCTGCAAATGAAGAGCCGGGTCTGGTGCCCCTGGCCGTCGTCACGGCAACACTATCGTGTTTCACCACAAACCAGTTGCGGTTGACCATATTGGTGGCTATGGCTTCAACCCATGGGTTGGCACCTGCATGTCTAAGCTCAGAAGGTTCAAGGAGATGCTGGCGCAGTTCAGCTACGTCGCCCGGGCTGAGTTGCAGGCTCGCTGTGAGTCGGTCCAACATGCTCTGGTCCGCCGCTGGACCGGTACACGCTACCAACTGCGTCACAGCACCATAAAAGGCCGACGCAATATCGGCAAAAACGGTAAAAGCCGTGAGGCCTTTTGTAGCCGCCCATCTCTGCACGCCCCGGATCAAATGCGACCCAAAAGCAACAGAACAGCCTCGTCGGCCTCCAATCTGAAATGCCGGGGCGTGTGCTTCGAAGACGGCCTTCAAGGGAGGCCTCAAGGCCTTGTGGCAGGCCTTTGCGAAGGCAGACAAGAGCAACACTGTTCTATATGAGCTGCATTCCTGGACAGAACCTTTTTGCTTGTAAAAATAAACGGACTGCCCACCTTTCCATCCTACGGCTTCACAGCCGCGCCAAATTTGCTTCATCAGAAGCGGCAACAAAAGGTGTGCCGTTTCGCCTGAAAAAAGCTTACACAACTCCGGTGGGATTTTGTGATAATCCCGGAGCCTTGGCACATTTAGTGGACATCAAGACACGCTGCAGGTTGCCAAGAGTAGGCACCATCTCCACAGCGTCAGGCTGTGGCCAATTAGGGGCATCCTGTGGCTGCGCATGAAGAGAAACTCGTGCGAGGGCTTCCAAGGAAACAGCCTGGCCACCTTCCAAATCACCAAAGTGCTGCCTCCATCTCGCATGCATGTCTGGGGCATTCTCACAGAGGGCCCCGTCGGTTCCTCTGATTATGGGGAGCGGGTCCGGTTGGTACGGCTTTCGCCTGCGGTGACCTAAGACTTGATGGTACGCCGCAAAAATCTCATTGGTCGGCCCTTGGCTGAGCCGATCAGCCAGGTTCGAGAGGTATGCCTCCCGGTCTCGCCTACAGCCTTCGCGCACAGCCCGCCCATATACACCCATCTGCTGAACATTGAGGGTGATCATCAGGCGGAGTTGCTGGACGTGCGGGTTCGAGAGGAACTCGTGCGTAAAGCTTCTTGCCTTCCCGCGCCACACTAGTAGGCAAGCCGCAAGGCTCTGGAGCCTCCAGGCATGTTGTCGATTATGTAGCTCGCGTCGGACGCGAGCAGCCGCCTGCTGAAGCTCAAAGGTGGCTTGTGATATGTAGGGCTTGCGCGGGGAGGCTTTCCGGCCACGGCGCAGGTCCGCAAGCCCGCGCTGGATATGGCGTGTGATGATGGCTGCATGAGCATGCGCTGACACACTCCACGGCACTGTCGGGACAGTGTCAAGGACGCCTCTGATGCACCCAGCATTCTGGGGATCGAGGACATCCTCAGCAGCAATGATGGGCACTCGGCTATGGTCAGCAGGAGTAGCTGTAGGGAGGAGCAGTTTGGCCTCCACAACCGCTGCTACATGATCTTGGACCACATGTCCTGCATGTATATGTGGTTCTGTCCAGGACTGCACACAGCCAGCACGCCACTCACTCGGGAGCATGACAAAGTCTGGCCTGAGAAGCCGAAAACTCTTCTTTTGCACATAAGTGTGATTGGCACCGGAGTGCACCTGATCAAATGTGCTGGGGAACCACATGCGATGCTCCTGTGCAACGTCCCGCAGCCACTTGCCGGCAGAGTCCTCGGATTCGGCCGCAAGCGGTCCGACCCCTACATCCGTCACACTACCAATGGCGGCGTTCATGTCTCCCCCGACAAGCAGGACGTCACAGTGACGCAGTCTGCGTAGGTGCTTGCTGGTTTCGGACCACCATGCATCAACGGTGCCACTTTCAACCGCACGGTGGGGCCCATGGAGGGCTACCAACACCGCGCGAAACTTGCCACTGACCAGGCGTAGGATGAGCCTACGGGGGTCAGCAAGTAGTACCGTGACTCCCTGTTGGGTCAGGGTGTGGACCGGCTCCTTCATCTCTCCTTTGGTGACAAAAGCATGCCCTGTTTTGATCCAGATTTCCACACTCCACTGTCCTCTGCTGTGGCCTGACACAAAACGCACATACGGTCCTGCTCGATAGGTGCCTTCAGGACAGCGCGTCTCTTGAAGGAAGGCGATATGAACGTCGGCAGCCTCAAGCTGCCCGGCAAGAATGGCAACACGGCCCGGCTGCATGTGCAAGCCAGCTTCCTGGGTGCTCTTACCTGCAGTTTTATCGAGCAGAGACAGGACATTAAAGGTGAGAAGTCTCAGCCACAACCGGCATGGTTTAGGCTGTTCACTCGCCGGGCCATCTGAAGGCAGCCTGTCAGGAAGCTGTACCTCAGGCGGTGTGAAAGGAGCAAAAAGATCAGCGGTACTGAGACCGGCATGATAACAATCATGTCCAAGATCTTGCTGGTTGATGGGCGGCATAGAGACATCGCCGAGGCAGCTGCGAAGGGCAACAGACACCCAGGCAAGTTTATTGGCGCCGCATCCCAGCCAAGACACTGCCGTGAGGTCCGGGACTTGCAGCCCACATGAAGAGACATCAGCTGACGCCGCGATTTTAGATAGCACATCTGCAATCTCATTCGGAACCACCCCCGAATGTCCTGGTACGTATTCATAGACCTGGGCCCGAGGAACGGCATGCCGCCGCAAGGCCTGCACAGCAATCAAAGCAGCGGTGATGCCAGTAGCTTCCTGCTGTAAATGGCCGGCAGCGGCGCACAAGGCAGCCTGGCAGTCAGACAGATATCTAAGGTGCGCCTGCCCTAGAGAGGAAACAGCGATGAGGCCGGCAGCAAGAAGACCGGCGCATTCCGCCACATAAGCCGAGCCTTCAACGGCGGACACGTCAGCATCGGACTCGAGTTGTCTTAGAACCCCTCCCCAGGAACAGAAGATTTGATTGGAGGCAGGGTGCAGAAAGAGGCAGGCCCATCCTAGCCGGCTAGGGGAGCATGCTCCTTTCCGCGTGTAGGAACCATCAGTGTACACCCATACGTCGCTCGGTCCCGCATTGGCGCCAAGATGGCCGAGGAAAGCCCGTAGCTTCGCATCCCAGGGTGCAAGCTGTGGTCCAAAGCTCTCACACACCTGAGGCCACGGGGCTCCAAGAGGTTGTGCTCCTAGGAATGACTGGCAATCGGCAAAGGAAAAACCCAAGTCGGTGGTACCAATGCGGACTGGGTCCGCAGCGGCGGGGTCTGCCCCCCAGTTAGCACAGTCAAATGTCGGAAAACAGAAAAGGCCAGGACGGCGGATGGGCACATGCTCTGCCAACACAAGTGTAGTCGCTCCATGTCTCTGCTCCTCCCGTGGCGCCTCACCATGCTCCGGCTCGGCCTCAGCCCGGGGGAAGGCCTCTGTTAAGACCTCCAAGAGCGCCACAGCCACCGCGAAGGCAGAACAGTCAACCCGGCTCGCTGCCTCCGCAAGGAGCGTGTATAACTTCTCTCCCTGCTGACCGGATATTCCGCGCACGCCATCTGATGAGCGCCCGCCCAACTGGACGGTCCCTCCCTCAAGGCAAGTCGTCTCACTGCGAGGCGGCATCAGGCAGGGAGCTCGGCACGGTGTAGGCAACGGCCGTCTCGTCCACTTGTCAGGATCCAAGCGCCTTTCTCGGTAATAATCGTCCTTCCTCCTGAGTCCCGGCAAGGCTGCAGCCAGCTGTCTAGGGCTGCTCTGCAAGCTACTAGAGTCCGGCTGGTTTCGCGCATCCATATGTGCGGTCCGGCAAGGTGCTATGGGTGCCACCGCACTCGGGACCAGACACACAAGGAAAAGCATTATCCTTAGGAGCTGGGTATGGCAAGCGGGCCGTTGAGAATGTCCGCAGAAGGAGCGGAAGACTGGCCAGGCAAGGAAAGGGGTGAATCTGAGAGGCCCGAGAACAAGGGCGACAAGAAGAAGACCCCAGATCGACATTTCAACTTCAACCCAGTCATATCGCGACGCTCCAGCCGCACACCAAAACGGCCCCGCAGAGGCCCATAATGCTCCTCGACACTTCTGCTCAAGCGGACGCCCTCGAGGGGACCGGCTCCGCTCAGTGGGGGCGGGGTCAGACCCGCTACTTGTACCGGCCGTAGCCGCATCCTCTTGCGCGTGTTGCTGATTATGCCCAGGGTGTCGTGGAGACTCATCCTCATCGTCAGAGCCATCAGGGGCGCCAGCGCCGGCATCCATAGATGAGTCAGAAAAACCATTGTCGTCTGAACCGTCGTCCGGCACAAAGCTGATGGTCAGAACATTACCTGGCTCCACCCTTAGGCAGCTGGGGTATCCAGCAGGTTCAGCTTGACCGCCCTGGAGGTCCGGTCTGGCCCCAGGAGGACAAAGCCTGCGGAACCTGTCAAGAATCGGCCTGGTGCGAACACGCCCAAACCTGGCAACTCCCCAAGTGAGCCCGCATAGAACTGGTCGCATATCAAGCACATAAAGAACATGCTCCGCATCACTGAGGACTTCCTGGGACACAATTATCACAGTGTCAGCAAGAACACCGCGATCGTAGTGATCCCTGATGGCAGGGTAGGATGGCTGGAACACGATCCTGGCCGGGTCATAGTCCAGCAAGGCCGCATACTCAAGCCGGGCAGGAAGAGTTCGCTGAGGTGAGGGCAAGGCCGGGAACGGCTCATCATCTGTGAGTAGGTAGACCCACCTGTCCAGGACTCCTGGTAGTCCTGCATTCTGGTCCCAGGACAGCGGATCACGAAGCATGTCCTCAAAAGAGGCAACAGCAAAGGGTGGATGTTGCTGCGGCACAAAAGTGATGCAGAAACCCGTACTTATGCCAATGGCGTCGCCTTCGCCCAGTGGAGCGGCCCGCTCATGCACGTACACCTCAAGTCCGGTGCCGGGGGCAAGACCTGCAACTTCCAGCAGGGAAGTCCGGGTAGTCACCTCAGAGCAGAGCGCACATGACATGGCACGCTCTACCCGCAAGCAATCCATAAGGACGTAGCGGTCCTGGCACCAATCAGGTAGTGCCAATGCAACAGCATACCCAGAGGCAGGTTGCGGGTGGACTGGGACTAGCACAGGGAAGACGCGTCGGCGCCACTCTGTGCGCCGTGTCTGGACGGCGCGGAGGGCTTCGTCAACGCTGCATCCAATCCGCACATCAGCATCTATGGTCTCTGGAACATACTCAGGCGGGAAAACCACAACCCTAATCCGCATCATGCCATGCGGGATGCCAAGGTTCAGTGCTTGAGGGGGTCCAGCAGCTCCAAGGTTCGGGGGTTCAGCCCCAGTTTGCCCACCCCAAAACCCAAAGGTCCTGGCGTCAATGCGATCCAATCCTGTTCTGCCTGCACTGTCTGGCCGACCACGGGACTGGCTCATCAGGCAGGCGACAGCTTACCACACTGTCCTCTGGAGGGAGGCCTGGGCTATCATCGAGGGGCCGGACAGCAGCAGCAGTATGTATAGCTTCGGGCCGCACTGACCGCCCAGGGGGAGGTGTAGCGGCTCTATCTCCCTCCGCGTGAGCGCCACTGTGAGGGGATCTTGAGCGGCCGTCCTGGGCTGGTTTCTTATTTCTCCCAGGCATGTGCCTGGTAGGCCGCGTGGAGTGAGTAGAAGGTCCCGCTACGGAGCTCGCGGCACGGCCTGTCTCCTCATCCGAATCGCTATCATTGCTCTCAGTGTGCTGCTGGGAAGCATCGTCGCTTAGCGCCGCAACGGAAGGATCATCATCAGCACAAAAGCCGATGAGCACGGTATCGCCCTCCGATACAGCAATGCGCCCTGCAGGCCCTGGCAACGGCAGGCAGGAAACATGATGCATGGGCGGTGGGCGCAAGTCCAGGAGGCTGAGAATTTCTGCGACCGCGACCCAATCCTCTTCAGCATATATATGGGCCAGGGGTAGATTCGCCTGGCGAGGGTCAAGGAATACAATTCCGCCGCGCCTCTGCGGCGACGGTGTCAAGGGAAACACGGCAATCACGCCTCTGCAGTTGACGCCATGCATGCATAGGTTCGCGCACCCAGTGCCCGCAGGTGCAGCGAAGACTGCTGCAGCAGGCTCTCGGTCAATCAGTGCTGCAATGGTCTGTCTCACCGGGACTCCTGGGGAATGGCGCCTGGAAATTAGTGTTGTGTCATGGTGATGTAAGACACACAACGGGCGGTCAGTGGCATTGCTGGGGAGCTCCACTCGGGGGGTCCATAATACAGTGGTGTTGAGGCGCGAGAGAAGTGTTCCGTGCCACACGGGAGGTGCGCCTGTTGGCCGGAATTGGATCACTCCTCCAGGTACTGCCAGGAAGGACGCATCAACGGGCACACAGTAACTGTTGCCAAAAGCATAGGCACACCAGTCGAAAACATGGTGCCTTGCAGCTTCACGAGCACAGTCGCCGTAGCACATGTTGGCCCAAGCAAAGGCGCTGTAGAGCGGTCCTCCAACAGGCCTAAAGTCCCACACCACAATCTCAACATCGGCCGCCCTTAACCATCCAGGTGCAACCACTAGGGACCCAAACAGTCTATCAACCTGTGGCACAGTCGGCAGGACGTCCCGCGCAAACTCAAGCTGCAGGGTACCTAACGAACCTTTGGCCAGATTGCAGACCATCTCAACATCGCAGGGCCGCGGGATATTCAAGGTGACTGCGGTCGACTGATGGTAGGGGCAAAGAACCAGGAAGACTCCCGGTCCGGAGAGAGGGCCGGCCTGCGGTACTTCCTCGGCACTGTCCCCGCCACTGGGGATCGTCCTACCATCGTCTAACCTCGCAGTAGTGCTGAATGACGGCAGCTCTGTGCTCATTGCCATTGCTTCCGGAGCTCGCGTCTCGACATCGTCCACTGCTGCAAGCAGATCTGACACTCCACTGGGCGCCGCCCAAACACAATGGGGTAAGCAGCCGAAGGCAAGGAAGCGCACCAAGACGTGCCAGGCTCGGGCTCGCAACCCAATGGTAGGGGGACGAGAGGTAGGCCTGATGCTGTTGGCGCGAGGCTTCCAGGACAAAATTGGGCATGCGGGCGAGGCAACAGCCCCGAGGCAAAAAATAATCCGGCAGACGATGGGAGCACTCTCGGCCTGGGCTCTTGTACGTCTCAGCAGGGAACGTCCGGATGCCTTACAGTAGAGGGCGGCGAGGAGGCAGGTAAAGAGGACGCCTAGGACACTCCTGGCAGCCGGAACCACCCAGGCAAGCAAAACCCGGCACACGCAAGAACAGAACGGGCACCATTCCCCCATGGTGCAATGCGCGGCACTGGAACAAGGCACAGCAGATAGAAGAGGCGAGCATCCCAGAGCGACCGATATGCCTCTTTCGCGCTCTCTTCCACCTGCCTGGCTAGGCATGATAGAGATTGCAGGTCGGTTCCGGTGCCGAACAACCTCAAGGCCAAGGGGGCATCCTAGAACCTTAAAGGAGGGAGGGCCTAAACCTGAAGAGGAACAACAAGCTCGAGGCAGCGCAGGCAGACAAGGTTGCGCCTCACATCCTCGCAAGCTGCAACCGTGGCACATCGCGGCAATGGAGCGTGACTCCTGATAATGGCGGGGGCATGACACTAGGACCTCCAAAGCCCAAGGAGGGCCCAGGTCAGCCGAGGACAACGGAACGAGGTTTGGAATCTCTCGGGGAGAGAGGGCGCAACAAAATCCAAAAGGCAATCTGCCCGAACTCACCTGCAGCTCAGAATCCTGTACATGAGGCCTGGTACAGACTACCTGTCCTACAACCCTTGCAGCACATTGGCCGCTCCAAGCAAGGCGCAGCCGACAGCAACGTCCCCAACCTAGCACAGACGGTGTCCCGAGGACATGAGGGCTTCCTGGAACTGCCAGCCAAAGACAAGGCAGCTCACAGGGCTCCAAGACCCGCGGGAAAAACGTCGTTGCCGATAGGGGGCTATGCCGCCGCTGCGTCAATGTCACTCCATCTTGCCCAAGCCTGGGCTGACATCTCTGGCGCTGGTCTGCGCGTTCGTCAGCTCGTCCGGATCGCCCAGAAAAATCGGGCTGGGGCCCGCAGGGCCTGCCGTAGGTAGGTCTTCCTTGCGCTTCTCGCATGCACCATGAAAGGGCTTCAGGGCCGAGCGTTTGGCCGCATGTAGACGCTCGGTCAGCGATTCCTCCCTCGTTGACCCGTCCGGGGCCTCCTGAGGCTTGTCTGGCACATAAGGCTCCGGCCTGGGCGTCCTGGGAAGATCCCGTCGCACAGGACCCGGCGGAGAGGCTGCATCGCGCCCCAGAGGCTCTCCAGCGCGTGCACCTGCAGGCACAGGGCTGGCCACCGGGGTGCCGCCACCAGGGACAAGGTAAGGGTCGGAAGCAGCCGTTGTGGCACCGGTCTTTCCAACAGAAGTCGCAGGCAGCACTGGGGCCTCGAAGGTGGCCGCCATCGCACGGCGATACACCGCACCTAAGGCCCGGTCCTGCTCCGCATCCCACTTGGCCTTCATACGCTCCCATTCCAGATCTTCCTCCTCCATAGGAGCTGGGGCTGCCTCTGCCACCATCGGCCGAGCCTGCCTCACCAACTCTCTGGCTGCCGCCTGGGCTTCTCGTGCAGCCTGCACCTCCTTCTCGTGTCGCTCCATGGCCTGCTCGTAGCGTCTTCTCTCCTTCTGGAAGGTCTCCTTCAGGCGCGCATCGAACTTCTGCCATTGAGCTTTGGTTTGCTCCCTGGCCTGACAAGCCCGAGCAAAACGTCCCTCTGCCTTGCGGGCGGTATTGAGCATCGCCTGCAAATCCTGTAACATGCCAAAGGAGGCATCCTCCTGTCCAGCCGCCTCCAGCTCTCTCCGAGCTATCTCTCTCCCATTCTCCGGCAAAGATACCACTTCCGAATCGAATGTCGGGAACTGGGAGTCCTGGCTCCCGCGCCAAGGACGTTGCGAAGGCGACTTGGCACCACGCCACAAGCGCCAGTTGGCATTGTCGTCGTGCCATGTGTTTCCGCGCTTGCCCATCTGTGTCTTGTAACACGGTCGGGAGTGATGCGACTCCAACGGTCGCAGATGGCGCTCCAAGGGCTCCAGTTGTTGAGATCGACGGCGACAGATCGCCGCTCTGCACCTTGATCGGTGCTGCCGTGCTCGCCTGTGCCAAGGAGGCGAGGGTTTTGCCGTGGCTCACCTACGGCAATCTAAACAAGCGTGCCAATGTTTGGCACTGGGGCTGCTAGCTATTCCCGCTCGGGATGTTCTGAGCCCTGGTGATGCAACAAGCCAACACTCTGCGGGCATGCTGATCGGTGTCAATCCTTCACATGTGTCCGCGCTGGAGCACATGCATAACTCCGAAATTCGGAGAGTTGCACTGGCAGCGCAACAGTTCAGAACGCCCAAGAAGTGCAAAATGCCGAGATTTGACCGAAACGGTCTCCACCAATCTTGGAGTTCAAGCAAGATCTGGGGATCCCAGATATGATATCGAGTGTGTGTTCATCGTCTTGTGATGTCAACGCTCCGGGTTTCGCAGATTCCAATCCAGCCGGAAAGCTCCGACTAACGAGCAGAACACAAGGGGGGCATCTAGAAAGGCGAGAGCGACGTGGCCACAAGCACGATGCCCGGTTGACGGGTGGTAAACACGATGTCCTGAAGATCTGACTTGGCTCGAAGCACAAGCTGCACCCGTCATGTGTTTCCAGACACGGCTTCTGAATGATGAGCAGCAGGTTTTCAGACAGCCACCATGCGACCCTGCTGTGCAGTTGCATGTGACAGCTGTGCACAATTGTGCTGTGACAGGAGAGGGAGATGTGGAACACGAGCCTTGTAGTTTTCCACAGCGACAACGGTGGCGAGATTATGGGTGCTGGGATGTGTGGAGGCAACAACTGGCCGTTGCGTGGAGGCCGGAAATCTGGAGAGGAGAGAAGCCTCACGCGACAGTCCAAGGCAAGATAAAGCATATTCCAGAGTTAGCGAGTGTGGACTTGTATGGTCGTTTGTGAACAGTCTTTTCAGGTAAGTTCTCCAACTTCGAGGGCGGAATCCGTTTCTTGGCGTGTCGCCGACCGCGGTGGTTTCTCGTTGTCTTGACCAAAGACGAAGGTGTTAACGCTTTCGTGACCGGTGGGCTTGTGCCGCCATCCCGCCACAAGCTCAGAGAAGATGCGACAGGGAAATGGGAAACAAGCCCATGGCCACTGCTGCCATAGCGTGCTCAGTCTGCAGAGCAAGTAACATTATAGTAATGTCCGTCATTTTGCAGGGCTTCTCGTCCTTGTTCGCTTGAATTCCCAACCGAAGAAGCCGTGGATCTTTCTCTCGAACAGGTCGTGGTGCTCGCGATGAGGGCTTTGCAGCAGCATGGGACTGGCCATGGGCCAAGCGTGTGCTCGTGTTTAGGCAGCCACGGCCAGCCCGATCAATGTCAGCCTTCAGCAGCACTCCTCAGGTACGCCACTTATGCAGCGCTCGCCGGCGTAGATCCCTATGATCATCAGGCGGCAGCAGCTGGGCTGCCGCCGCATGACTCCTTGGTTCCTTGGACTTGGAGGG
This sequence comes from Symbiodinium sp. clade A Y106, assembly GCA_003297005.1. NCBI lineage: Eukaryota > Dinophyceae > Suessiales > Symbiodiniaceae > Symbiodinium > Symbiodinium sp. clade A. Next base: position 9,669 of record BGNK01004590.1, on the reverse strand, counting down.
CATACATGTTGGCACAGGCAGGAAATTGGAAACTCAGAAAAATCCATGTATGCTCAGAACCTCTGGCCGTGGCTGTCTGGAGAAGTTGCACGTTCCCCGCGTGAGGAGTATTGCGCTTGGGCGAGGGCGGTGCTCAAGCAACGAAGAAAGGGTTTCGAAGTTCTAACGTGTCTGAGAAGTCTCAGTGTGCTGCATAAACCGAATGCGTGCAAGCAGTTCCTGCCTTCCCACGATCATGCCAGCTCGTTCTCCATGCCGCCTCATTTCCTCCCCACCCGGTAGTTGAAGCGGCTGGCCTTGCTGCACTTGGCCTGTCCAGTTCCAAAACGGACCGTGAGGGTTACATGATACATGTACTGGTTCTTATGCCTCAACAGATGCAGCCGGAGGAAGTGCTCATTGGCGAGACTTCTTCTGCGACACCCAACGGCGATGGCCAGACCTTCGTCGGCGGAGTCATCCGCGGGAGGCCCACAGTCAGAGCAGAGCGGCAGAGCGGCAGAGCCCAGCGGCATGACATATCGCATGTCGCTTTCGGCCTGCAGATACAAGCTACTCCTTGGAGTGGACGCGCGGAAATGGAACTCCATGGGTCTTCGGCGGCAAGTCAGTCAAAACGCAGCTCAGCTTAGACACAAGAGAACGGTACTTTCAGAACTGCGTCCTGCAGCCAGCAGCGGGTCTTTCGCGGAACAGCCAGTGTACTTATTATGTGCCGAACGTGAAGAGGCCCTTCATTGCAACACCATGTCTGAAGATGGCTATTTGTCCACGTGCAAGCAGATAGCAACATATCGCGTGGAGAGGTAATGACCGGGCCACGTTGGCCAAACACCAGCAGCCACTTAGCACCTCGGCACGTATGCATTAAGTAGTTCGCTTAGGCCAGTCATGCACGTTTAGGTGTTTGCGAGCAGGTTCTGCTTTTGATTTCGAGAGGGGCTCTAGCCCCGAAACAGCACAAGGTGCCACTTCTGCATCCACGTCGCTGTGGCACGGACGCACAACATGGATGCCTCTTTGTGCCTTGGTTGTCGCACTTATCCCGAGTGGAAGAGGGTGGTTCGGCAGGTAAATATTCTGAGTTTGCTTCAGGACATTTTCCAAGATCCAGGCGAATCTACATCGACCCTCGGTGGATGTTGCCTCCTCCGTCTTTTCGTCGGCTCATTCAATTTAGTGGCTTCAGTTGTTGTGGTGGTCAAGGATTGCTGCCCAAAAGCTGGACGTGTTCCGCGAGATGCTGTCTCGGGTGGACGAGCTGCAGAAAACTGTTTACTCCCCAAAGAGAGGCTGGAAGGACATGGCTGCGTGTAGAAAGGCGCAAACTCAGTACAAGGGTTGCTTGGCTGCAGCAAGTCTTGTCGCAACGGCAGATTACACTCCTCGCCAACTTTCGGAAGTGTGAGGCTTTCTGTGCGGAGTGCACTAGATCCTAGCACGCTGTAAGGCTACTGGGGTCCATGGCTGCTGACTGAGTTTGCAGTCAACCAAATCTTGGTTTAATTGTGCGATGTCATTTGCAAAGCAATGAACGCTGCACTGGTGCGTTGCCGTCATCTACTTCGCTTGGATGTAGATGGACGGCAGTTCCTCGCACAAGTCTGGCTGGATTTCTGCGAAGTCTGCGTCATCAGCCCCCGATTGGTCGGGAGGGTCGGAGACCTGGCATTGATGAAGCTAGCAGCTGGACTGGCCCAAGAGCCTGGGCAAGTTGCAATGAGTAAAATGCGTGCAGATGCATACAAGTCGGAAGGGGAAGTCTGCGGCGGCCGGCACAAAATCAGACAGCTGCCCTGTAGCTCTGTAGCAGTTGGCTCCAGGTAGGACGATGCAGTTTGGGCATAGAAGTTTGCACAAGAGTCATCCGAGCGGTCAGCACGCCTTGCTGCACGGTCAAAATGCCCAGTCGCAGGACTCCTTTGATGTCTTGAACGTGCACAGTGTTATTGGGCAGCAGGTTCGAGTGTCGACAGGCCGCAGATTGGTCAGGCAGATTTTCCAAGCACCCTGCTCCCGGACTGAGCGGGAGCGGGCGAGCCATGATCTTAGGGGAGACTCCGTTCCAGCGGCACCTGCTGGCATTGAGTGCAGAGTATGAGCGGCTGGCTCTGGAGAACACCGAACTCAAGAAGGAGCCGCTTCGAAGCACATGGTGAGCAGATACAGCATATGTTCGAGATACAGTATAGCTCTTGGAACTGGCCTGAAAAAAATTCTAGACTGGCTAAACTTCCTTGGCGTGGACCCAGAACGATTCATGTGCAGCTCAGTTTGGTTAGCTCGAGGGATGCTCATCAAAAGGTGGCGTGAGTGCCGTCAGAATGACAGTTCTCAGCCCTTGAGTTGTTTCTGATGAACAAGACCAATCTATGCGATTCTTTTCCAGCGCTGTGGATCAAGAGGCCATTGTTGGAATTGCCAGCTTGAAGTGTGTTCAGAAGATGACGGAAGCGTGCAAGCAACCAGCCAAGGATGCAGGGGACGCAGCTGTTTCATCGTCTGCGACATGATCATCACGCACCTCAGTTGAGCGACGGGCATGTTATTTGTCGGATCCAGAGTCGTCCGCTCCTGAGACGTAACCGGAGGATGCTCCACCCCTGCAGCCGGTGACTGCCTATGTAGCGACTCCATCAACCTCCCTGTCGTTGGACCTGCCTGGGGCAGTGAGGAATGAGTGTGCCTTGTCTTAGATTGCAATCCAGTGGCCTGCTCATGCTGCCAAACTGTTAAGCAGATGGGCCAGTCGCATCGTGTGGTTGGTCTTGCTGATCGTGTCTTGCTGGATCGCACGTTAGTGTACCGTACCAGCTTTCAGTCATTGCTCTCTCTGGCAAAGTTGGGGGTCCCTACATGGTTCAGTGTTGCATCCATGCCTGCGTAACGATCTCAAGGCAGCTTACGAAATGGCAGTTCCGGAAGCAGCCTCGCAACTGTTAGGAGAAAGGAAGTGTTTTGGAAACTTGCACATATCGTCGCACACCCTGAGCTGGCACGGTGGTAGCCTTTGCTGTTGCAGCTCAGGGATTCCGAACGCTCTCAAGGAAGAGGGCTGCTGCCTGCTGGCATTGCATCTCCTTGCAGCTCTTAACAAGTACGGGCGGAGCTGGTCCAACTTGAACTGAGGCGACAAAGTGCCAAACGGCAGTCCTCGACGAATCGGTTCGAAGAGCGGAGCAAGCAAGCTGAAGCGGCAGAGACTCGCTTGTATCTTCGTCTTCTGAGGGGTCAGCCTGTGGTTTGGCGCACTGAGGAACACAGGAAGTTTGAACAAAGTCCCTATCGATGAGGAGGAGTCCGAGGACACAGGGGATAGGGATCAAAAAAATTAAATTAGGATCAAAAAAAATAAAATTAGGATCAAAAAATTAAATTAGGATCAAAAAGAAATTAAACTAGCAAATAGCAAGAAATTGAGGAGGGAGGGAAGGAAAAAGAGCGCTGATCCACCCTACACCTAGGGAGAGAGCGAGAGAGAGAAAGAAAGAAAGAAAGAACGAACGAAAGAAAGAAAGAAAGAATCAAAGAAAGAAAGAAAGACATAAAGAAAGAAAGACTGAGAGAAAGAAAGAATCAAAGAACGAAAGAAAGAAAGACAGAAAGAAAGAAAGAACGAAAGCACGACAGAAAGAAAGAACAACGAAAAGACATAAATAATGAAAGAAAGAAGTACGGAAAGAAACACAGCAAGAACAGGGCAGGAAGGAAGAAAGTAAGAAAGACATGAAGGAAGGGAGGGGGGAAAGAAGTGAGGAAGAAAGGAAGGCAGGAAGGAAAGAGAGAAGCCTGGAACGCGGGAGGGAAGAAAGAATGGAAGGCAGGAACGCAGGAAGGAAGAAAGAAAGGATCGAAGGCAGAAGGCACGGAAGGAAGAAAGCAAGTAAGAAAGCACGGAAGGAAGGAAGGAAGGCAGGAAGCAAGGAACGCAGGAAGACAAAAAAGCAAGGAAGGAATGAAGGAAGGCAGGANAAGGCACGGAAGGAAGAAAGCAAGTAAGAAAGCACGGAAGGAAGGAAGGAAGGCAGGAAGCAAGGAACGCAGGAAGACAAAAAAGCAAGGAAGGAATGAAGGAAGGCAGGATAAAGCGCCGAAGAAAGGAAGGCCGGAAGGAAGACAAACGCAGGAAGGAAGCAAGGGTAAACAACCAAAATTAAGTTAGATCAAGAAAAAATTAAATTAGAATCAAAAAATAATTAAATTAGGACCAAAAAATGAAACACAGCAAGAAGAGGGAAGGAAGGAAGAAAGAAAGGAATGAAGGAAGGGAGGGAGGAGGGAAGTTAGGAAGAAAGGAAGGCAGGAGGAAAGAAAGAAGCCAGGAACGCGGGAAGGAAGGAAGAAAGAAAGGAAGGAAGGAACGCAGGAAGGAAGGAAGGAAGAAAGCAAGTAAGAAAGCACGGAAGGAAGAAAGGAAGTAAGAAAGCACGGAACGCAGGAAGAAAAAAAGACATGATGAACCGGAGTCGCCAAATGAGGGGGCGTGCTTAAGATATATGATGGACTGAAAACGCCTATGAGAGAGCGTGTTTAAGACATAGGTTGAGCCGGATTGGCCAAAGGAGGGGGCGTGTTTAAGATATATGAGGAGCCCGAATTGCCAAATGAAGGGGCGTGTGTAAGATATATTATGAACAGGAGACGCCAAATGAGAAGGCGTGTTGTAGATATATGGGGGGTGGGGGCTGCACCACCCCCCCAACCCCCCCTCCGCTTTTTGAAGCCGTGCAAGGTTGCCTGAAAGCTTCTGGCTTAAAGTTCTGGTTAAAACCCATCATGTGAGCATTGTGTTTGCAAAGGGGGGGCGCTGCGCCCCCCCCAAGCCCCCCGCGGTTTAAGCCGTGCAAGCTAGCTTCAAAGCATGTTAGTGTTTTTGGATCCTATCATGCGAGCATTCTGTTTGCAAAGGGCGGGTGGGCTGCGCCCCCTTTTAAGCGGTGCAAGCTTGCTGCAAATTACCTTCAAATTACATGAGTTTCCTTTCTTGAAACACATCATGTGATCATTGTGTTTGGGACGTGTTGTAGATACATGGTGAACCGGAGTCGCCAAATGAGGGGGCGTGCTTAAGATACATGATGGGCTGAAAACGCCTAGGAGGGGGCGTGTTTAAGATATAGGTTGAGCCGGAATCGCCAAACGAGGGAGCGTGTTTAAGATATATGAGGAGCCGGAATTGCCAAATGAAAGGGAGTGTTTAAGATATATTATGAACAGAAGGCGTGTTGTAGATATATGAGGAACCAGAATCGCGATATATGATGAACCGGATTCGCCAAGTCAGGGGGGTAAGATATCTGATGAACCCCGTTTCGCCAATCAGGGTGCGTGTTGTAGAGATATGATGAATCCGCCAAATAAGGGGGCGTGTTGAATGTACATGATGAACGGAATCGCCAAATGAGGGGGCGTGTTTAATGTACATGNAAATAAGGGGGCGTGTTGAATGTACATGATGAACGGAATCGCCAAATGAGGGGGCGTGTTTAATGTACATGATGAACCGGAATCGCCAAATGAGGGGGCGTGTTTAAGATATGAATCCGTTTCGCGAAATGAGGGTGCATGTTACATGTTTAATTAAGGTATATGATGAACCGGAATCGCCAAACAAGGGGGCATTTTCAATGTATATGATGACCCGGATATGCCAATGAGGGAGGGTGTTGTAGAGATATGATGAATTCGCCAAATAAGGGGGCTTGTTCAATGTACATGATGAACCGGAACCGCCAAATGTGGATGGACCGGAATCGCCAAATGAGGGGGCGTGTTTTTTTGATAGATGATGAATCCGAATCGCGAAATGCGGGGGCATATTTAAGATTTACGATGAACCGAAATCGCCAAATGAGGGGGCGTGTTNATGAATCCGAATCGCGAAATGCGGGGGCATATTTAAGATTTACGATGAACCGAAATCGCCAAATGAGGGGGCGTGTTTAAGATACAGGAGGAACCGGAATCGCCAGATGAGGGGGTGTGCTTAAGATATATGATATATGATGCATCCGAAGAGGTTTGAAGCTGAAAGCTTGAACCCTAAAGTTGAATCCGGTGGCCAAGTGACCCCGAAATTTGGTTGCGAAATGACCCAAAACGGTGCGGACTCGCCTTGGCTAAGTGACCCCGGTTTTTGGTGGCTACGTGACCTCGGCACCGACAATAGAGGCTTTTGCTATTAAAATATCGAGAACATGAAGAATTGCCTATGGAAACATAGCGAAATCAGAGGGTTTTCCTATGTAAATACTACGGGACTACTACGACCAGTTTAACTATTTTTTGATACAAATTTAATTTTTTTTGATCCCTCCCCCTCAGGTTTTTCTGTAGCCCTGCTGCAAGAGTACTGGTTTAATTTTTTATTGATCCTGATTTTAGGTTTTTTTTGATCCTAATTTAACTTTTTTTTGATCCGTCACCCGGACACAGGGGGTTTATGCCTAGGCCGGCTCCAGATCTGAAGGTGACCTGACTTGAGGACAACTCAACTTTCTTGTTGCTTCTGGACGTCATTCCAGCTTGTGTGATCGTTCTCAGCGCTGCCATTGCTGGGATGAGCGCCGACATATGCCCAGACCATGCAGTGTGGAAGGCCTGCGGTGGTGTTTGACCTGGACAGTCATGCACTTGCCCCTCATTGGAAACCCCCGGTGTCCATACCGCTCAGCTCACTTCCGACAGGTCTTGGAAATATTATTCACGGTCTTCTTCATTGGAGATTCTCAGTGGCACATGTGCACAGGAGCTTTTTGAGGCATGGACTTCACTTGAGTGCTGGAGCACCGCGACAAGGGCAATCTACCTGTTCGTCTTCCGTAGGAAGCAAGATGAGTCAAGCACAGTTAGCATGAAGGCTTCCAATGCTTGACTGCTTGGTCTTAACCGGAAATGAAACATGGCAATCAATCGACTATGCAAGGAGATCGTGATGAAGCTGAGGGTGTTCGGTTTCAGGGAGTACCTGCGTGGAGCAGATTGGCGACTTGCGGCAATGGTTTTTGGTGCTGCATGTCTCTGACAGGGCACTGCAAGTTTGAGCGAAGATAGCCAGAAATTCGGTACCCTCGGCGGACTGCCAGATAGAGGCATGAAGAACGTTTAGCACTACCAAGGTATTGGAGCTGGTTCGACATCATCTGTGTTGCTTGCATGCAAATATCACTTGCGACGAGTTCCCACGATAGTTCTCGAACGTTTGTCTTATTCGTAGCAGGTGTAACGTGCCCATTAGGCTTGAACTTCAGTCGGAGTTCGCGATCATGCGCACTCGTCCGAAGCCGGGGAGTGGAGGTGCAACAAAACTTGGCTTGCGTCACAACGATGGTGGCGCAGTGGGTATTCGCGGCGTAGACTTCGGACAATAGTGACAGTGCTACTTATTGCTCGGTCTTGCAGCATTTAACCTCGAAGCCGATTCATTACCCCGGTAGTTCAACTCGGAACTTGTAAGATTCGTTCCTGCATGTCTCCCGCAGGACTTCGAGAAGAATCTCGATGTTTTTGTGTTCTCAGCAGCTTCAATTTTTTGTTTCGCGTTTTCTCCTCAAAAGAGATGGACCGGACTGGGTTGAATGGGTGGGCTGTGGTCCAGTGGTGGCCGCAATCTTGGATCCCATGGTCTCGCTTCAGAACTCGGTTGTGGGCCGTGGTGCCGGCAATCTGGGCTGGTGGACTCTTTATTCGCTCCCTTCATGGTCTTTGGATGGGTGGGCCGAAGTCCTTGTCTGAACTCCCTTCACAACTGCCTCTTGGGGCTCGTTTCATGGTCCTGGGTCATGGTTGAATGCACTCTGACTGTCCGTACGTGTAACGGCTTGGGCACGCAAGCACAAACACAGCGACAAGATGGAACTACGAATAAACAGTAGTAGCCATAAACAAACACATAAGCGAATAGATATTGAAGTGTTGAAATGACTAGATACAAAGATGAATATCTACATAAATAGGCAGTCACATAAGTGGTTGGTAGATAAATGAACAAGTAAGTACATACAGAAAGAATCAACATCAAATACATACATAAGTACCTACATAAGTACACAGATACGTGAGTAATTACCAGGAAAGTGAGTTATATATGTATATGCACATGCGTATATATATATATATATATATGTATGTATGTGTATATGTATATGTATCTGTGTGTGTATATGCATATCTATATGTACATGTATATCTATATGTATACGTATATGTATATGGACATATATATGTATATGTATACATATATGTATATGTATATGTATAGGTATAGGTATAGGTATAGGTATATGTATATGTAGAGTATACATGCGCATACATACATACATACATGCATGCATGCATGCAGCAACCGAATCAGGCAATATATCTCACCTTTTTCACCACTGAAGAGTCAGGTTTTGAAGCCGCAAAGCAATTCATCCAGTGGTCCACTTATTCTCACTCCCAAAACCCGACCCGAACCATGTAACCACAAACTGGATTACTATACTAGCCTTTCCTGTCTGAGAGGAAAGGCTCTTCCCGTTCACATGTTCAGATCGAGGGTGTTTTTCAACTGCTGCTTTTTTGTAGTCGTTTGATGTTCCGTGTGATTCATTCGCACCGGAAAGCTGATTTGGTCGGCTGCATTGCTGTAAAGCTTTGCTCCCTGTCCCTATGACAGATGATGGGCCAGCGATCCCGTTAGTCCATCGATGTGGACATCATGGTCCTTATGCCGCACATCTGGTACAACCGGTGGGTTTAAGGGCTCATCCATTGTTGTTACGTGGTTACGATGTAGCCTTGCTATGGACTGCAGGTTCACACCCGTAAGGTTTCCAGAACTCATGTAACACATCTCAGGCAAAATACATCTTGGTGATGGAGCCCTTATTCTCGCCTACGAATCTGCAGCACTCATCTCACTCATCTCTGCGTGATTGCTTCCGGGCAGTTTGGCGCTTATTTTCATACGATCCTTGCTCTGACCACAAAGGTGCCAATTGCAGTTTCTTTATATCCCTATCTTGTGTCTTGTGGCCACAGTTACAATCCGTGTTGTCTAGCACCACCTCTTTCTGACATTCCTTATGCTCGTGCAAGAAATCTCCTGCATGTGGCCTTCCGTGATAGAGTTGTTATAAGGTCTTTATGCACCAGGTGATGAGGCCCTCCAAAAAGGCGAGAAATCGACAGCAGTGGCTAGCCTCACAATACGTGTTGTTGTTCAGGCAGTGTCATCAGAATTCACTTTGGCCGTGGCACAGCTGATATCCAGCATAGTCCGATTCGATCCCGCGTTGTAATGGGTCGGAACCCCATCGTTCATCTCTGTATGCGCCGTCACAACTCTTGCAAAATCCATTCTGACTGAGCCTTTCGACTGTTATTGCTCACAAAATTTGTTAGAGTCGGCGGAAAGAGGTACCAGTATGACATAATGGTATGCCTTGTTGGTAGTCCGCCGACCTAGCGGCGTGTTGGATGAGTCCGAGGTGAAACCTCCCTTTTTCCCTCCTTTTACACCCCCCAAAAAATGCGCGCGAGAGAGCCCGCAGGGCGGGGCCACGCATTTTGTTTTTCATGGAGGACGCCGAGCCTGCACGAAGCGGCGTTGACGCTGCTGGGGGCGAATTCCGCCGTCTGTAGGCACACTTGCTGCCCCCCCTTTCTCCTTCCCCCCTACCCCCC
>BGNK01004589.1:20794-51695 GCA_003297005.1 Symbiodinium sp. clade A Y106 | reverse complement strand
ACAAATAAAGACAAAGTTTGCCAAATACGAACATAAATAAGGTTTTGGGCCCTTTACATATAAGCCCTGTTGATCTAATCCCTGTTGTTCTGGTTCGGCGCAAACGGTTAAGGATAGTATAGGTAATTATCAAGGTCCCTGTATGAAAGCTCCATCCCACGGGCCTGCGGCGCCTTGGCCGGAGCCTTCCCATTGCTGAATGCCGGGGCTGTGCGCCCGACACGCCTGAGTTTCCAGAGTGCACCCATTTAACTGTCGCTTCCCCTGGGTTGTTCGCATCTGACCTGATTCCACGAGGCGAAAGCTTTCTAACTACACGATGAAAGCTTTTGGAGCTCAGCTCCCGCGTGTTACGCTCAAACCCTCCGGGGCTTCAGGGATTAGGTGCTCCCTGCGTGCAACTACAAGGGCATCCTCTTCTTTGTGAAGGCTCGGAGTCTGCTGTTCTGGGTAGCTCAAGATAACCACGACTCCGCCCCGAAGAGCTTTAGCCTTTCGACCGGCTGAGTTCCTGACACAAGGACGGGTTGACAACAAAGCCCCTCGTTTGGAAAGAAGGGCTTAACTTGTGTAAACCCTGCGCGCTGCTGCGAGCACTGAAAGAAAAGTTGCTATCTATGCCTGAGCTGGTCCTGTACAGAATCTGTACTGTCACCACCAAACTCAGCATTGCCCCAGGCCACGACGGATCCACATGAATCGACATGTTGCGAACCGGTAATATCCGATCCCTCACTTTTGTACGATCAAGGTTCGGGAATTCAAAAACAGATTCAATCTATTGAAATTTCTGTTGGACATTCTGGGCACTCCGACCCTTCTATGATGCTTGCCTTCACTAGTGTCCCACGTAAAGAAAGCTTTTATTGAAGCATGGCGCGAACCCAATCCATGAAGAGCTTTACGAGCTTAGGCTGGAGGCTTTAGAGTAGAGGGTATAGGTGTGTGATACAGATTTAGCAGGCTGCAAATACTTCTGACAAGCTTCTGCGAACCCGTGCCGTAAGCCTTAACGCCGAAGTGTGTTCGAAAGATTCGACCGCTCATGAGGCCAATGAACCATAAGGGTCCATGTTCCTATAAGTGGTTCCTTTGATGGCTTGCCAAGCTCTACAGGGTTTACTATATAGTGTTCTGGATGAAGGGTGTATAGGCTTTAGGGTTAGCATGGGCTTCGGGAGCTGAATATTGGTTCTGTAGTACAAGGTTTTGGTGGACGTGTACTCCCAACAATTTGCCGGGAATCCCATCAAGGATGTATTAGTCGTGATTCAGCCCTCTATACGGCGAGCAGGTCGTCGCCGGGTCAAGGTGCTCACGGAAAGGAGCTGCCATGGGCCAGCTTCGGCCGGGTTGCGAAACTATGACCCCTCCAGGTTTCGGGCAAAAGGTTAGCCACGAATGAACGCCTAAGGGCAGGTTTGGCTTAATGCTCACGTGCCCTTGGAACCATACTAAACACAATATGTTTAACAACCCCTCGGAGTTTTATATAGTTTGAGGATAAGAAAAATAAAAGGTCCCGAGAAACACTAAAGAGCATACGTGTTCAAGGGGTAGGAAGGTTTAGGGTTTAGGGTTTCGGGTGTCAACTCCGAAAAGCTTCCGCAACACCATCAACAACGACCAGATCACCATGTTGAGTGGATCAACAGTCTCCGAAAACAGCGGCGATTTGGATCTTTCCGACGAGGCGCTGCTGGTCATAGAAGTGGATAGCATTGGGATTGCTGCCTCTAGTTGCAAGGGTTCGCACTCGGTAACACGTAAAACTTCAACGACGCAAGTTCTGCTACCTCCTATGCATCGCGCAAAGGCCCGACGCAGTTGGTTGCTGTCAACTTGTATCGGCACATAAAGTGGGCTGCCTGCCTGGCGCCTGAACTTCCGGTTTACCAACTACGCTGTGACAGGCCTGGGGATTATATTGGGATTATAATACCCGACAGACGTTAAATTCGATCCGCCCAAGTCGGCTGCATCAGGAAGCCAACTCCACATGCAACTCGAAGCGCGAACGAAAGTCAATGACGGGCAACGAAACTCCCAAAGTCCCGCACCGAAGTAGCATGGCAAGGGCCGACAGAAGTCTGAAAACCGCTTCAATAATTCAGAACTTCCGACAACTTTGCCAGAAACAAGTTGCAAGTACAGTGCCGCTTGGGGTCGAGCCCAGAACCGTTAACCGTTAACCCTAAACCCTGTAGGGTTCAATTGCAACTGCGTGAAGTCTCGGTGGCCTGGACCAGGAGGCCATTGAACCGAGCCGCCTGGCCAGTTGGTTTGCAGGGCAGCTGACTTCGAGGTTCTCGCCGAATCCCAAGATTTCATTCTAAGGAAGGTAGAGTGTTGGGCTTAGGGGTTCAGAGTTCAGGGTTGAGGGTTTGGGGGGTAGACCAACACCAGTAGAATCCCACGATGGTGGCCTTTGGCCGAAGCAGTATCACTAGTGCTTGCCTGAATTTACGGACCTGGGGTCTGCAGGCTTGGGGGATTACTATATCAGACTATATGACATTACCTTGGTATCCATTGTGTCAGACTGCTCAAACAGCTTCTTTTTTTCATGGATGGGTTCTTCAGGTAAGCAGTACAGAGTTATGATTCAGCCAGCACCGTGGAAACAAAGAACTTAGTTCCCATGCAACGAATACGGTACACTTCATGGCTTCACAGCGCAAGCCCTGTTTCCTGTCACGGGTTTATCCAGCAAGGCTCACCGGTTAGTATAGTGGTGAGCCACCCTCGCAGCAAGTGCGACACAATAGTAGTTCCCATCGTTGTCGCGCTGCTGGTGGTAGTGGCAGCGTAGTAGTGGTAGTGGTAGTAGCAGCAGCAGCAGCAGGAGTAGTAGTAGTAGTAGCAGCAGCAGCAGCAGCAGTAGTAGTTGTTGTAGTCGTCGTCGTAGCAGCAGCGGCAGCAGTAGTGGAGCGGGAAACGGAACAGGAAGAGAAGGAGCAGCAGCTGCACCAGTAAATCAATCGCCACCACAGCCAGAAATCATAAGTTATGACCACAGCAGTCGTCACGTCTGCGAAATCCCAAATGTTCGAGAATCTTCGAAGCTCTGCCGGAACCTTAGGCCCTGAACCCCGGGCCCTCTATCTCTATGTATATATATATATATATATATATATAGATTTACGCCCTCCTCTAAGTGTGTGGTTTTTAAGTCCCAAAGCTTATAGCCCTATACCACCCTCCAGGCCTCTAAACCCTAAAGCCGAAATCTATACCCTTAACCCTAAGCTAGGCCCAAAAATCACAAACAAAGCTGAGGCTTAAATCCTCAAACCTAAACCTACATCCGAAATCTCTACCCTTAACTGGCCTCAACGTCCTCAAGCCTACAGCGCAACGGGGTCGCCTTGCGGGCAAGCTTGAGCACTCCCGGGTCGAACCGCAGTTTGGGCAATGGCGACCTTCGAGCGCATGGGTTCTGTGAAGGCTTCTTCAGGGTTGTAGGGGTTTAGAGTTTAGGCTTTAGGGGTTTAGGGTTTAGGGTTTGGGGAGTCTTTACAGGTTCTTTACAGGGCTTCTTTCATGATTCGTTATAGGTTCTTCAAGGCCTCTTTAGGGATTCTATTTACACGTTCTTGAAGGCTTCTTTCTGGATTTTTTAAGCTTCTTTAAAGGTTTTTGAAGGATTCTTTGCAAGTTCCTTGAGGGACCTATACGGGATCTATCTGAGTCTATCTGTAAGGGATCTTGAAGGGCTCTTTAAGTAAGGGATCTACAAGTGATCTTTAAGGCTTATTGGGATCTGTAAGGGGATCTCTAGGATTTCTTTTAGAAATTTCAGGGATCTTTCAGGGTTCTACAGGGGAACCTTAAGGGTACTAGATGGGATCTGTAACACGGTTGAAATCCTGCATTACCTTAAGGACCATAAACTATGGGAATTATGGTATGTTCCTTATTATGGGTAATGCAGGATTTTGACCATCAACAGCAGTTCTACAAACATCGCTGCGTACATCGAGGCTTTAATAATTGGAACAGGGCTTTCTGTAGAATTTGATATTATTGGGTTGTGCACGGGCTATATAGGTTTGTTATTATAGGGCTTAGAAAAGGGCCTTGAACATTGGGCTTGACTTGGGTGGTATTAGGAGTACTTGTAACTGCTCAGCCGCCTGCATTATCAGGAGTACATTTAGGGATTCGGATAATAAGGAACTACCAGGACGGTCTGAGCACTGGGACGGTGGATATTGATATTGCAAGTTGCTCGATGCTTGTTGTTTTGCTTGTGCTGTTGTCGTTGATGTTGATGTTGTTGTTGATGATGATGACGATGATGCTGATGTTGTTGTGGCTCCTGCTGCTACTGCTTCTGCTGCTCCTCCTGCTGCTGCTGCTGCTGCTAATGCTTCCGCTGCCGTCAGCTTTGGGCTTTTATTCGAAGACAATTAAATTACAGTTGAGCGGTGCTCACAGGTTGTGACGATGAACGGTCAGAAGTTCACATTTAAATAATGAAGACGGGTTTGCGGGTTGCGGAGGCTTGAAGTTTAGGATTTTCGTACGTAGGATTCGGGGATATGGAGGCTTGAAGCTCAGGATTTAGCTGATCGGCAGTGGTTTGGGGCTACGGGCCTGCATGCAGCGATATTGTTTGAGATGTTGGCCGTAGCTGTGGCCGCAGAACCCCTGTCCGAGACCATAGCCGCTCAAACAAAACTGAATTCGCAGCATCCACCCTGGAATTCTAATCACTAAATCCAAAGCCATTTTGTATTCAACCCTAAACCCTAAATCGAGAGCCCTATATAATCAACCCTTATCAACCCTTAACCCCTAAACTCTGAATGCCAAAATGAAGTAACTTGCAACCCAGAGACCGGATGTCCGAAACCGTAAGCCCTTCACAGTGACCGTACCCAGTAGCCTTATATAGAAATCCTTGTTAGCCTGAAGCCGAAACTTCATAGGGAACCTGGCTCGGGGCTTATCCTGTAGCTTTTGGGGCGCAGGATTCTTTGTGGGAGGGTTCATACAATAGGGTTTAGGGCCAGTCCTGGGGTTTGGGTTTGAGAAACTTAACTAACCCTCAACGATAAACCCTAAACCCTAAACCCCTATAAACCCTAAACCCCTAAACCCTAAACCCTTTAACGCGACATCCGGAGTGCAACCCCATATCCGCAAACGATGATCCCACCCAAGACCGGAAATGGACAAACTAAGTTAGGGCCCTTAAACATTAGAACAGGGGTTTGGGGCCCATTATACTATGATTATAAGCCTTAATAATTAGAATAGGGGTTTGAGGCCCATCATACTATAATTATAAGAAGCAACCCCCAGAATAGTGTATGTAATTATGAAGGCCCCTACATTAAACTCTAAACCCTAAACCGAAGCCAAGAGACGTTTGGGCGCGGGCACGGGTTGCTCCTCAGCACCGGCTGGGAAATGCGCAGGCGTGCCGCGAAAAACCAGGACGAAGCCCAACTGCTACCCTAACATAGTACCCTAAATAGTAGGATCCTTATTAAAAGGACCCCAAAATAAGGTACCCCTATTTTCGGAAACTCCCATTAAATTAAGGACGCTCGGAGATCATGCAGCCTCAACTCTGGAACCCTCGACCCCAAAGCAAACAGCCCAACCCCGCAAGCCTAAACACTCAAGCGCTAAACCTCAAACTCTAAATCCTACCTTAAATACCCGGAAACTCCTCAGCTCTCAACCAATCCCGAATTGCAAAACCCCAGGGCTCTAGAATCGTCATAAAACCCTTGACAAAGGAGCCCGTAAAGGAACCACTGCGAAGCCTTCCTTTTGCCTGCAGCTCAGCTCTGCGGTGCTCCCGGGGGGCAGCTCGCAGGGTCCGGTGCAAGGCAAGTCACGGAAGGCATCACCAAAAACCTACCGTGCTGGTCCATGTACCCTATATCTGTGTAGGATTACTTTATAATGAGGGTCCTCCGTAAAGTCTTTCGAAAGGTTTTTAGGCGCTTTAGTACAGTATAGGATCCCCTTAGGCTGCTATGGTCAAAGTATACACTCTTTGGGTGCATGGACCCTTGGAGCTAGGGATGGTAGTTGTGGCAGCGGAAATAATGCGTCCTCGCCCTGCAGCTGAGTAGTGCTCTGAGGTCTCTAAATGACTAAATGTTGGGATAATGATACAATTCGGACAATCCAAGTCCACATCGCACCTGCTGCAAGGACGGACGGCGAAATAAGAATCATCAGCAAGCTCAGTGTTTGCGTGGCATGCAAAAAATGTCAAGACCGCGATGGACGTCTGCTTGATAGCAGGCCATCAACGGCATCGCAAGCTCAAAGCTTGAAGCGCAAACTCTAAACCCCACTCAAGGTGCGCTTGGGCTCTAAAAAGAGTATAATAGCACTATAGACTATAGAGCTTTGTTGTTTAGGGCTTAGGTTCTGCTGTTATTTTCATTCTGAGGACGGCCCCGAGAAACTAGCTGCATGGTCCTGCATGAACCTGAGAAGTCGGGAAGCATGAACAGGTCAGGGTTTAGGGTTTAGGGTTTAGGGGTCCGAGCATGTGTGGCGGGGATATGTCAGAGCATTCGGGATAGATGGGCTGTAGCACTTCAAAGACCCCCAACTACGCCCTCAACCGCATTACAGTGGAAGTTAAACACCCTAACTTAACCCTCCCGGAAGCATCAGAGACTTAAAGCAAACAGGCCTTATACGAAAAAATCGCAGAGATCCTTCGTTGGGTTTCGAGGTTCTCGCGAGGCAGGGTGGGGTCTGAAAATGAACTCCCACAAGGAGTCCCCGGGCAAAAGGCACCCTGAGTTGGATTCTGTCGCGCTCCAAACTCAGACCAAGGGCTGCCCCTCAGACACCTCAGGGAGAAGGGTTTAGGGTTTAGGGTGAAGAGAGTTTGGGGTTTTATACGGTGAAAGGGTTCAAGTTTATCAACTTAGGAATGGGCTTTGAGATTTGTCAGTCAGTTCCCAGATATACTACAAACCTTGCAAGCTGAGGAGGAGGCTCTTGGGCGAAGGGTTAGCACCCCAAATCGCTGGAGTCGGAATAGATTTCTGATAGAACGACATCCACAAAGCCACACCACATCTTCGCAAAACTCCTGTTTTGGGTTACTTTCCCCTGCTTAGAAGCAGAAGCTGCCTGCAAAATCGTCTGCGAGCTTCTTAAAGGAAAGCTAATCCAGTCAAACTCACGCTGCGTAGCAGACCGTAATTCAGGAAATCGGTTTAGATATCTTCCCTGAAGCATAGGGGCTGAGTACCCTGGCGCAGAACAAGTTGGCCTTTTCAATGATGGTAGGATTATATAAATCCCACAAGGTTAAAGGTTGCCTACTAAGGAAGACTAAGAGCTGGGAGATATCCTGATCTGTCACATGAAAGCTCCCTGGCCTTCAAGAAGCATCAGCTTCGGTGTGAGCCTTTGACTTTCTGGCCCTTTCCTGAGCCAAGGGGCCTTCTGATTCGAAATCCATAGACTCAGACCGTACAAATCCCAGAAACCCAAAGCCGAAACAGCCCAGAACCAAAACGCAAACCCTGAACTCTAAATCCTCGAACTTCGTTGAATGGGCTTGTACGTGCAGCTTTGCGGGGGCCGGGTGGTGGGGAGGGAGGGGCGAGAACACTCGGGTTGGAATTGAAGGGTTTTGGCCCTGGGAAGGTACTGAAATGAAGGCTTTGGGGTTTAGGGCTGAGGGGGTTTAGGGTTTTTTTTTGAACCCTCATGCCTTTTTAGCCACTGCTGTCCAGGCTACCAGTATGGTTTAGGGGGTTTAGGCTTTAGGGTCGACTTGCAGGATCGCGGGACTTAGTAAAGTGGGCTTTAGTTCTAAGTACTTGCAAGTATAGTTACCCTAATCATAATAACCCTAGTTACTAAGTCCCATGCTCCTTTAAGTAGGGGCTTAGGCCAGTGGTCATACTAGGCGACCTGTCACACCATTCGCTTGAAGAGAACGATGACAACAGACGGCTTAATCGGCTAAGCTAAGCCCTGAACTCCTCAAAGCCTAAACTTGCCGCCGCCCGTGAACCCTAACCAGTAGCAGCCGTTCCAGAACGATAGGCCAGTGCTTAGGAGCCTTTTCGGTTTCTGCTCCGCTTGTGTCTAAAGTGTTCGGTCCAGATTTCAGTGCTGATAGGAGGTTAAGGCCCTCAACTCTCAACTGCTGGGTATAAGCCTGGTAAGCTCCCTAAACCCTAAACCTGAAACCTTAAGCCCTAAACCCTTAAAACTTAAAACTGTCACACAGCTCGAAGACCTCCGGCTAGATGGGGAACTGAAGAAATGCCGTCTCAAACCAAACGCTACGCCACTTCACCACAAAGCATAAACCCTACTCTCATAGAAGTGGTGACGACAGCGATTGCTGATTATGCCGATTGGCGATGATGGTCCTCTGTTATGCGGACGATGTTAGGGCTAGATTTGCCGCTGCGGGCGGTGTCTACGAATGATGTGAGAAACTCCGTGCCGAGTTCAGGGCATGAGGCTTCAGTAATAAATGCATCTGGCATCTGATGACGGCGTTCATCCTGTTCACGAGTCTCTCCTCATCCTTCTTGCGCTGCCATCTGGCATGAACAGTTGGGGCTCAAGATTCTAAGCACATGGCGAGCCAGGAAGCGATACTAAGTCCGATACTACTTATACGCACAGGCCTGAACAACTAGCCGATATAGTCGATGCAAAATTTGAAGTTGCAGAATATCATGGCACTGTAAATCTCCTGCGCAAGTGTTGCGAGCATGCAGCAGGGCTTCCGAAACCCTCCCAGATGTCATAAGCTTTTGAAAGCATGCAGATGGGCTTGCTGCATAACTTTCGCAGCACGACTTGGAGACAGAATTTCAGATAGATTGGAAAGGCCCGAAACAAAGACAATACAACAAGGTAAAACAAGTGTTCTTACCAGAATTGCAAGGACACCAATAAGCCATCGGGAACAATCAGACACGCACTGGAGTGTTGAGGCTTCGAAATGGATGCTTCGGGATGTTGTGTTGCACGGCTGTGTCGCTCTCTCCATCAACGACTGCAAGGAATGTGGTCCAATCGGCTCATATTTCTGCTCGGTATTGCTTCTGCACTTCGATAAGGACCCTGCCAACGCCGTATCCTTCCGAAGCCTGCTGCTGACTATCCCGGAACCCCGTCACACCAGCCTCCTAGAATCCCAAAACCCCCGACTTCCCTTGGTATTCTTAGGATTTATTTGTAAGAAGATAAGAGAAATAAAACCAGGGAGTTCGAGATCCTAAAAATGTAGTGTTGTGTTACATTAAATCAAAGGAACCTGCTGCATTTCCGGGCCTCTCGCCATTCATGAAGTTGAGCCCGGAAGCGGAGCCGGAGAGAAGTTTCAGCACCTCTCGTTGCAGTTTGTGAGCTTCTGAGAGAAGACCCCGGGATCCAAGTACATAAAACCTTGTTTGGGATTGTGCAAATTTGCACATCCGTGTACTGGTGCTCTGCACCAATGACCGTAAGTCCACTTTTTATTGCTAGTGTCTCACCTGAATCTGCAACTAGCACTGTAATCCAGTACCCGGCTCGGAACAGTGATGTATGAGTTTTCTGTCGCATCCGTACGGCGCACGGCTGACCGGACATGACGACTTTGCACATGTGCTTTTGTTCTTCGGATGTTCTGGCCTGAACTCCAAGACGCTAAGGCCTGGGAAATACGAGTACAACAGCAACTCATGTTACAACAGCAACTGATGTTGCCGTCATGTCTCTTTTGGTGGTCATTGTTTGAGCAAACACGCTTCGAGATTCGACTGTAGTGCTAGAGGGCAAGTTGCCACATACGTTCATTCATAGGGTTTGGGGTTTAGACTGAGCAGTAGACAGTTCTTGCTATGAAATTCGGCACCGCGCATTATACGCTTAGAATCGCATCATAGTTTTACTGCTGAGACAAGTATCCACCGTTGTTTATGTTTGCCGAGTCCTGTTGAAAAGACGTCGTGAAGCCTGGAACCATCTCGCATCTGTGGCAGGGCCCCAGCTCCTCTAGCTATGCCTGAATACTCTAAGTTAAACCCTAAACCCTAAACCACCGTTACCTGCACCCCCCAAAGTAGGTAAAATAATGGCCGAGTACCAACAAAAGGCCATTATTCTACATACCTTTGGGGCCCACGTATGTCTTATGGGCAGCCGCCTCTTCACGCCCCAAGGCCTCTGTCGGCTCGTCATCCACTGACACCAGGCGATCGCCAGGCTCGACGTCGCAAAACTGTTGCAGATGTGGCTTAACCTGGGCGGTTTAGGGGTTTGGTGGTGTAGGGTTCAGGTATGATGGGTTTAGGGGTTTAGGGGTTAGGGGTTTAGGGTTTAGGGGTTTAGGGCTTAGGGGTGTAGGGTTTAGGGGTGGCCTAACCTAAAACACCACTACTTCTGAGCAGAACCCATTGTGTGAACAACTAGGAGAAAAATCAAAAACATTCCAAAGCTCGAACCCAACAGCCCCTCGTACCGTCGGGGGAGTGGTCCAAATCATGTCCAAACCGCCGATCCAGTTGTGGCCCTCGGAATGGTCCTCAAGCGCCCTTGGTCCACGGCTCAAGGCTTTCTCGGCGAATCTACGGACAGAGAGCCGGTAACGGGCCTCAAGTTCGGCCTTGCCCGCACCCAGGAAGGATGTCACCGCACGCAGGAAGGATGTTACCAGCACCGCGATGAGCAGCAAAGGAATAAGAACGAGAGCTTGAAGCATCTGGCGGATCAGCTGCAAAGGCCCTCCCTCATTCTCCTCTGCCTCTCCCTGCAGCGTAGGCTGCTTCCTCGGGACGTTCGGAAACAAGGCCCGAATGGTTTCATCCAGCGGAAGAAACCGAATAGAACCGTTGAACACCGTGATCTCCTCCAAGATCTCCGTGCGGTTCATCTGCTGCACGTCCTCCCCATGTCCCGATACAGGTAAGCTTAATTCTCCATCTAAGCTTTGCGCAGAAGCTCATCCTAGTCCTAGTTCAAACCTTTGCCAACAGCCTTTTGAGACAAGAACCTTCTTGCCCAAACATTGTCAACAAGAGCTGAAGCATCTCTGGCAAGCATCCGGAGTTCCTTCCCGTTGATCTCTGCAAGTGCTTGAAGCCGCTGGCACCGAAGCAATGCCCTCACCTGCATCAGGTGGTGTTGTCCAAGTAGGTCTGAGCTATCTGATCCTGCTCTGCAGACATGAGAGTTCGGCCTGTTCCAGTGGTGAGAACTCGTCTCACTGCAAGCCAATACGAGTTTGCCCGTCTGTGTGCCCACATCATCCATCCAGACAAGCAGGCCGACAGCAACACACAATTACCGGAAAGACTGCATTGATTTCATTGAACTACAGCACTTACAACTATCGGCAATGTTGCTATGGACGTAGAAGATGTAAGTAGCAACGCCAGTCAAATCCCGATGACAACGGTAAGTGCGAGCACGGCAAAGCAAACAGCACAGGCAGCAGACCTAAAGTAGCTTGATGCTATATGCCATCGACAAGATCTTTCACGGCGACCCAGTAGCCAGAATGGCGTGCTGGCTAGTGCTGCAACAACTGGATTGAAAAAGGGGTGAATGTTGCCACCTGTCAGCTCATTGACAGTGAGATCTAACAGTAATATAGGGGCCTTAATTATTAGAATAGGGTTTCGGGGCCCATTATACTATAGTAAGAATAAGGAACCCCCAAACTGGTATTGGTAATTATTGAGGCCCCTATGTTGCCTGGGATGCCCATGCTTTGTCAGGCCATTGAAGCTATGCTGAACATAGACCTCTAGCAAAAATGAAAATAGTTAGCTGTGTCTTCGGGACTATAGGAACCAAAAAATGAACAAACGTTTCGAAGTACCCCGAAGGAAGCAGGCCCATGGCTCATATGAGTCGGCCTCTGGTGTGGCATCGAGGATGATGGGAGGCTCGGTCCATGCGATCTGCAGACCACCTTGCCAGAGAAGAACGGATATTGTAGGGGCCTTAACCTAATAGTTACAATCGGGTTTTGGGCCTCCTTATTATACTTAAATATTTTATAGTATACCCCCAAACCCTATTCTAATTATTAAGGCCGCTACATTATTGAGCAGTGGCTGCCCCAAGCCTTGAAAGGGTGTGTGCATTTCTCTGCTCGTTACTTGTTACGCAAGTCATAGAACATCATCAATCCATCATCTTACACGCTGCCATCTGCTCACGGACCTTTGGGTTGACCTCAACACCTGAATTCTTAGTTCTGATCTCCAGCTGCATATTCATGTCGTACTACGGTCTTACACATTCCTTTCAGTAGGTACTAAATGCAGCGACAGCCCGCCCCGAAACTCAAATTCATCCTGGCCCTCTTTCCTACACCAAGACCTGCTGGGATCGGATCTCAGATGACACCTCCATGCGATAAGCAGCCCGAGCTGCCAAAGTTGTCGCTGTCGCTGGGAGAAGCACGCATCTCCTAGCACATGAAAAAGCAGGTCCAAGATTTCCCTAAGGGTCCAAATGACCCAGTGGGCTTTTACGCGAGTTAGGGATAATACTTATGTAGGTTAGTAGGTGGGAGAGTACATGATTGCTGGGTACTTTGACCCTTAATAATGCCGCAGGGTTCAGTTGTTACGGCTTTGGGTTTGTTGTTTACAATCTGTTCCGGCGCGTAGTGCACGAACACCAAGCCCTTGAGGTCCCGGCTTGTTGCAAAAGAAGGCCCTAGGAGACAGCTCTGTAAGTCGTTCAGGGTTTAGGGGTTTAGGGGTTAAGCTCTGCAGGCTTGGGGCTCCTCCTTCCTTTCGCGCCCTTATGGCCCGAGTGCTCATTTTTTGTGTCGAAGGGTATTGGTTGAGAATTTGGAGCTTAAGGCTTAAGGACGTTGGAGACGATGCAACGGCTAGCTCTGCGGAAGAGGCCGCAAGGGCTGAAATCTTCGAACATAATGCGCAGAAGTGTGTGTGGGCACATCGAGCATGTGGGCCTGAGTGACCGGCTATAAGTGCAAGATATCGCAGTTGGAGGGGTTTCTCAGTAAGAAAACTCACTAGAACAAACTAACAACAGGTGGTAATAATTGTGTTTGGGAAGGACCCTAAACTTGGTTATCAAGACACGTGCATCTGAGCAGCGAAACTTTGAGCTACTGCGGTGGCTTGAAACTCCGGTCCAGGACGCGACGTCTCCAAGCCTTTTCCGCGTCTTGTTGTACTTTCTTCACCCAGCTTGCTCCTTGGAGGTTCAGGATTTGGATAGTTGTCTACATTAGGGTCCCTGTTAAGTTCCTTGGGTGCCGTACTGTTGTGTGGACGTGAAAAAGGACTCTATTTTGGAGAGCTGCCCATTTCTGGAACTAGAACTAGGCTCGAATTCAGCCTGGGGAAGTCTTTTAGGCGGGCTTTACACGACGACCTTGCGAGGGTCCATGATATGGAGGAGTGTTTAGGGTAGGAGTAGGGTGCATAAGGCGTAGGGCACATGCTTGTCAGCGAACGTCGATCTGATGCTAGCCAAGCGACCGAACGAAAGGGCATAGGTGTTCGCCGTCATTGCATAAACTTAAAATGAAATCGCTGAAAACCTCGAGCCTCAACCCAATCCCTGCAACTTGCACACAGTACCCAAGCTCTAACCGCCTCTAAGCCGTACCCAAGACCACGGTCCCACACACAATCCAAACCCTACACGAAATCCCAAAGCCGGGAACTGCCAACGAGGATGTAGGGGCAGGGGGTTTGGGGTCTCCAAATTTGCCTATGGCTCGGCCTGAGCCCGACAATCTGGGATTGTCCTCCGACCCTACGGAGAGGTATAGTAGTAGTGGTGGTGGTGGTAGTAGTAGTGGTCCTAGTCTAGTAGTCGTCGTCGTAGTCGCAGTCACAGTCGCAGTAGTCGTCGTAGTCGTCGTCGTAGCAGCAGCAGCAGCAGCAACATGAGCAGTTGGTGTTGCTGCCGCTGTTGTTGTACAAGCAATAGGTGCGGCAGTAGTGGTCTAATGCTCTTTCGTTTTCCAGAACCTCAATGCTTCATCTGTCCTTGCAAAACCCATCCTGGAAATGAGGCACACATGCTGAAACCTCAAGTTCTTAACCCGAGCTGCAAATCTCAACCCCTTTGCCAAGCCAAACATCCTTTCCCCTTCTGGTCTAGTTCATGGCTGGGATAGTACTAAGATTTTGTATGTTTATTCCTTATTGGGTCTAAGTACCCATAAAAACTCAAAATGTTACCCAACTGTGACAAAGTAGTCTCTGCCGGGCCACTTTCCGCACTTTCCATCGCCCGCACCTTGGCATTGCTCTCTTCGAAATCTTGCCGGGCCTCCTCCGTCCTGTTGGGGCTGTCGTCTTTGGGATCAAGCTCGGGGCGAGGATTAAGTTAACACTTTCCTGGTGTTTAGAGTCAAGCAAGGAACTCATGGCCTTGTAGCGGATGGGGGGCCTCCAGGAGCTTGAGCCTTCTTTCTTCTGGTTTTGGGTTGCAAGACGAAGGCTTTTTGGCTGGCGAATCGGTGCCTAGGCTGTGGCTTCGAGCATAACCACATCCGGATTACAAAGCACTGGCAGATATGCCGGACATAGAGACCTTATATTTATCTGTGAATGAATACTCGGTGTTGCGTACTTCCTGCATCCTTGATGTTCGTCGCTGCAGACAGCCTTGTTTAGTTTGCGAACATGTGCACAGCAAACTGCCAGCTCGATTCACATTGAATTGAACCTGAAAACACATAAATCTCACCGTCCATCACTTGTGGCATTGAATCAGCTTTCCCAGAATCAACGTGAAACCGAGGACTCGGAAAGGAAGCACAACAGGGCCCTTCACCCACATGCATGATACAGGAGCCTTAAGTACCTGTTCTATCTTAGGGGTTCCTTATCATAATTATAGTAGCATGGGCCCCAAAAACTCATTCTAACCATTAAGGCCCCTATATTGTTCACCCCCTGCCTCTTCCTCGCCGCCTGAATGACCTGATCTTGCTTCTTCTCATACTTCAGCTTGAGGTCCTTCCGGGAGCTCCAAAAGTGTTCCTTGATTCATGCCCAGACCTTATTTGGGGGATCATGGGACGTTGTAAGTACGTTTTTTTCGTACCTTAATTGGGGTTATAAGTGACTATAAGTGTATTTACCTTAATAATATAATAATAATAATCCTAGTTACTAAGTCCCATGATGCTCCAAGTACGACAAGCCTAACCCTGAGATTGCTCCGAACTGCAAACGGCCTGGCCACGGTGGCTGGACTCCGGGTTCGAGATGTTTGATCTTCTCCTCGAGGCGAGGGAAAGCTGCAGGATTCAGGGCTCGGCGTTTGATCGCGTCATCACCTACTCAACTATACAGTATAAGCCTCAAAGTTGGAAACCCAATAGCCTCACAAGAGTAAGGCAAAGGGAATCCCAGCGCTGATTGCCCTTAATCCAGTTTCCAACTTTTTGGGATTTACTCTAGATACACCAAGAGCTCAAACCCTAAACGGGCTCACAAAAGATTAGGATATGACCAGGTGGGCGCTTGAGCCTTGCCCATCCGGATACGGGTCTTTGCAGGGCAGGGTAGGCCGTGTCAGGCCCATAAGGAGGATCCCAGAATCCGAAACCTTTGCAATGGGGGAGGGGGGCTTTTCATCAGAGGTCGCATTTAGTCATGGTGCTTCACACTGTCATGCCACTTGGTCACCACACTAAGCCACACACCAAGCACAGGTTTAATCCATTGTCGCATGCACGACATCCAGCCGTCAGAAAGCCTTCCATGGAGCACGAAATCCGATAAAGCCCCAGGCCAAGCAAAAGCCCCGAAACCTGACAACAAAAAAAGAGGGCACGTGCGTCCTTTCACCACCGGGGATTGCGTTCCGTCTTGCCGCCTGGAGCGCCGTCCGTGATTGTGCCGACCGATGGGGCAATATGGAGTACCTCACATCGCGCGGACGGAACATTGAAGAACAGGCAACTCTAACCACTCACTCACATCGCAACTGTTTCGGGTTCGAACCGATTCGGTATGTGGTTTCTCAGGCCTTAACCCTTGAAGCATGGTCTGCGATGCTTACTGGCGTTCCATCCATGCCCGGCAAGCAAATCAAATACAAGCCACCAAAAACCGAATTT
This sequence comes from Symbiodinium sp. clade A Y106, assembly GCA_003297005.1. NCBI lineage: Eukaryota > Dinophyceae > Suessiales > Symbiodiniaceae > Symbiodinium > Symbiodinium sp. clade A. The sequence goes on along the minus strand of BGNK01004589.1, from coordinate 35,620 downwards.
TATAGGAATCGATCGACAATTCTGCTTCAAATACACATGCACATGAGAAGCACTGCGGCATTTTCTGCTTTATCCATGGCCTTTATGCATGAAGAGTCATAACAGTGATACCCCAACGATACAGTTAGGCTATTACAAAGTCTGATCTTTGGGCCTAATGTAGGAACCTGATTAAGAAACCCTGGGCCTATAACCCCAAAAGAGTAGGATTCATATAAGGAACCCTAATAAAGGCCCAAGGTTTCTTAATCAGGTTTCTACATAAGCCTGAAACTGCAAGAGCGTGGAGCCTTCGAGTCTACCATCTTCACGGCCCCAATAAGAGGCCCCAATAGAAAGGCGGAGCCGCGCTGGAAAGCCGAAAAGGCTTACCCAGGCCAGAGCAACGAAAAGCACCGCCGGTGGCCTGCCCTTGCGGCTTCGGTTAGAGGCTTGAACGGTTTAGGGTTTAGGGTTTACTGTAAAAATCGGTTTACTGTCTAGGGTTTAGGGTTTTGGGTTTACTGTAAAAAGCGGTTTACTGTGTAGGGTATAGGGTTTAGGGTGAGGTTGCAGGAGTTTGCTTGAGCCTTTATGCAGGGTTGTGATTGTTCAGTAATACCTAGTAAGGCAGAGTGTATGTAGTCTACCCGGTCCCCGGCCAACCAGGATACGTCTTGCAGCTCAAGGCTCAATAAGAGTGCAATTCATACCAGCCATGGGCTCTACATCGTAAAGTCTACAAGTCTACCTCAGCTCATCCTTCCACCCATTCACAACAAAGAGGCCGCATGCCCTTAGCGAAACTTCGGAATTCCCCCTGCGCCCTATCTCCGTCGAACCTGCTTGCACATCGGCTTCCCGCATGCCATGACCGCGAGGATGGGAATGCAGGAGTGAGCCAATGTCTTCAGCACCACACTTCAGGGCTTTGGGCTTACACAAAACCCTACACTCTAATCATGTACGCAGACTGAAGTTAAACCTAAACCCTTAATTAACCCTAAACTCCTAAACCAAAACCCTGAAACCGAAACCTGAATGTAGTCCCGAAGAAGCTCGGTTAGGCCCTGCACATCATCCCAGCCCGGAAGGCAAGCCCAGCAGTTTAGTCATATGGATTACGTGTAGTTTCTCCGTTGCAGTTCCTTTTCTTGGTCTGACCTGTTCTATCTTCAGGACACTATAAGGTAACCCAAAAAGGAACTACGATGGAGACTATACTTAGCTGCCCTTATAGAATCAGAAAACATACATGTCTTCCTAATCCTGCTAAGTGAGGCTATAAGAAAAATAAAACATAATTCCTATTAGCAGTGTAGTATAGGTAGGCGGAATAACTAGCAACTCTGCTCCCTATAGCTGTAGCAACATGTGCCCCAAAACCTAATGATTCGGACATGTAAGTATTTGGGGCCACCATCATAACTGGACCTCAAACTAAAGTACCGACAGCACCCACCGACAGCCGTAAAGAACACGATGGCCAAGCAAGGCAAGTGTGATTGTGGACAGACCAAGCTGCATGCTCAAAACTGCCGCGAAACTACAGGTTCTACATGCTCAGCTTTGGACAGGTCATGGGTTGGATTCGAGGGTTGACATGCCGACATGCATCTTCGAGTAGGTTTGAGGAGGACTCCTTAAGCGGCAAACTTTATCCCTTCAATTACAGCCCCAAACTTAAAAGCCCAACCCTAAACTCCTGAACCCTTGAAGCCCCAAACTTAAAACCCACCATTCTGACCCAGGGACAAATAGCTCGACAATACTCTGCAAGCTTACATGCAGCTTAAAATAAAGCCTTATACACAACCATTTGCAGAGCTCAGTTCTCCAACGTTGGGAGGTTGAGTTTAGGACGGGGAGTGTTGATCATGAGGTTGAAGGGTTTGAGCCCTCACATAACCTGCACTCGCTTGCTCTCTATTGCTCCAGCTGCCCACGCGTGTGCATTGTGTGCACGTATGCGTAGAAGAAAAATGCATGCACTGTGTCTTGAGTACCCAAGCATCTGAAGCCCCGACATGTATAAAGCCTTTGCTTACACAGCTCTTTGTAGTCTGAACCTCTATCCCTTGATAAGCCTTCATGAGCCCCCGCAGCCATACTCAAAAACACTCCAGACCCGAAAATTGAAAACCTAAGCGCCCGCATCACAAAAGCCTATATACTCCCTGAGCTCCGGGCTGCGGCATTTGCACTGGAATGCGGATCATGTCTACTACCGAGGCCGCCAGAGAGATTCTCGCAAGATCTCAAGGCGGAGGAGCAAATACTCTGCAAGCAGGCACCGGGTTTAACACGCTACGCGCTACAGGGAGTTGATTAAAAGTGTGTCTGAACTTAGGGTTTTACCTTCTGTCAAGTCCGTCAATTTGGCCGTACAGGGTGTCTTGCACTGCTTTCATGTCAATGACGGATCTGCAGAAGCATCGAGGCTGTTTGTGCTGCATCCAGCTGCAAGAATCAAGCGTCCCGTCAAGCTTGAACCGTGTGCTGAGCATCGTGTTATTCCAAATGCTTGCTCCTCAATACACGAAACATCACAACAGGATTCGAGACAAAGAGCGGCAAGCACACCATATCGGAATAACAGCATGAGTACATACGGTTCAGTCTGGGGACATGTAGTCGAAGTGGCCCTGCCTTATCCTGACGACACTACAGCTCCAACGAGCTGCTACTTCGTAGCATGCAGTTTGCCGAGCGTCTGATTGTCTGACTCTTATGGCCTATTTACGGAAGCCTCAGTACTCAGTACGCGGGTCTGTTCGCACGGATGCTACTGTAGGAGCGCAAGCTGCTGTCTCAAAGTGGTGTCTCGTGGCAGCGATCCGGAGGTGTTACTTAACAACAGCTGATTGGCAGTAGCAAAACCACCTGCTGGAAAGATGCGTGATTGACATCGATTGGCTCAGTCGATGCAAAACATGCGTGGCTTGACTTACGGCATCCAGGTAAACACACACACAACAGAAAACTTGCTAAGGAAATCCGTGACTCCAAAACTCCCAGCCAGGGACACAATGGGGAGTTTCCGAAAATAGGGGACCCTAATATAGTACCTTAGATAGTCGGACCCGTATTATAAGGACCCCAACATACTGTAAGATACCCCCCCAATTTTCGGAAACTCCCACAATGACTCTCAGCAGCCCGGCCCGAGAGCAATGCGCTTGCTCTCATCGGAAGGCTCTGCCTGCGGAATGTTCGGAAACTGCTGCAGCTGCAGCGCAAAATCTCTGTAAACGACTGCATAATGTCTTATCGCATCTTCTTGTATAATCCCGTATATTCTTTCCCACTCGTGGAACCTGCTCTTTCAATTTCAATCACAATCCAGAAGCGTAAACCCTAAACCCTAAACTGTTCCTTGGACCACGGCCTCGACGAGGGATGCAAAAGCCTCACGAAGTCCCGGAGCCTGGACGAAGTTGACTTGAGGGTTTGGCGTTTGAATAACTCGAGAGCTCCCCTTAGGGTTTAGGGTGTAGGTTACTAACCATATAATATGTAACCTAGTAACCTACTATTTGGGCAGCTGGAGCCTCTAGAGTATGGGATTTAGGCTTTCAGGCGTAGGGTTTAGGCTTGTCAGGAAATTAGCGTACGGTTGACTGGGGTTTTACAGGAGTTGCAAGGTTTAGAGTTTAGGGTTTGAGGTGTTGGGTGTTGGCTTCTGGTGTTTGGGACGGCTCTGGATTAGGGGTCCTTTGAAGGGCTATGGTGACTTTGGCTTGGTATCGTGCTTAGTGTCTTGTGTAACTCTCCGAATCGTTCCGAAGAGTTTATGTGGAACGGTGCTTTAAAAAGTCGTTCTACATCGGAGCTTTTGTCGAGGAACTTGTCGGATTTTTACAGTTTTCGGAACTTGATGGAACAAACATATTGTCAGCGCGTAGGCCTGGCATTCAATAGTAATGCAGGGCAGCCGGTGGACCAGCTTCAACCCGACACCCTAAACCCGGGCATGCTACACCCAGACAACTATATATCTGCATATCACTGCGCTATATCATTCTATTTTATATTGTACTATATCACCATGTTACATTATGTTTTGCTGTATGTACATTCTACAACCCCTAAACTCGGAATGCTAAAACCCTGAACGGGAGCAATGCTCTCAGCCACGGCGTCAGAAGAGACGCTCCTCTGAAGCTTCCAAAGAGTTTACGACAAAGGCCGAGGTGTCGGCATTCAGGGTTCAGGGATTTGGGCCAGAGGTTTCGGTATTTAGGGTTTGAGCGCTTGCTTTTGACACTTTGACTTGTGACATTTTGTGTGTCGGACTATGTCCGTCCTTGACTGCCCTGACAAACGAGGCGCGCACCAAGCGAAAGAGCTTCCAGGATTGGCTCAGCAGCGTCTCCTTGCCGTGATGCTTCTCTGAGGGTTTTGGGATTTGAAGGCTTGGGTTTAATGTATATATCGCAATTCAAGGCCACAGTGCACCTCCTTGGGATCTTCTTCTGAGCATATGGACCCCTAAACCCTAAACCCAAAACCTAAACCCCAAAACCCACAAGCTAAACCCTAAACCCTAAACCCCAAACCCTAAACCTAAACCCCAAAACCCACAAGCTAAAGCCTAAACCCTAAACCGCTGTCCTTCACCGGTCCAGACGGAGCCGGAGGTGCTCCTGGGTTCCACTACAAGGCTCGCTTCAAGGTTTAGCAGTTATTCCCAGAAAGCTGTATATCTACATGTATGTATGGATGTATGTATGTAGGTATGTATGTATGTGCTTATATATATATATGAATATTATACTGGCTTGGATACACATACAGTTGTATCATATTGTATTAGTGAGTTTTTGGGTGGTGGTTCTCAAACATCGAGGCCAGGCAGCAGCCTGAACAGCCTCTCTGGTGACTCGTGACAAATCGGTTGCTGCTCGAAAGTCGGAGCCAGGTGCGATCCATACAATGGGGGCCTCAATAATTAGAATAGGGTGTTGGGGCCCGTTATACTATACTTATAATAAGGAACCCCAAAATAGTATTTATTTAGGCCCCTATAGTACAAACTCTTCCAGCATGCCATCGCTTGATTCGGATCTTAGAATATGGGAACACCGATTCTGTGTGGCATAAAACATCTCGCATTCCTCTGCTCCCGAAAGACACTTGCAATCAGAAAAGAGCAACATGCCGTTCAAGCCCAACTCCCAATATCAACCTGATAGTGAAGCTTCAAGCACCATAGCGATGAGACTGATGCTTAGGCTACATAGGGCATATGTTCAAGGGCTGCAGTTGCCGTAGGTGGGAGTGCAGAAAAGATCTGAAACCCTCCCTGAGGCGGGCCTTCTGCTTCTGCAAGCAGCGCCGGCAGTGTCTGTGCCATTTAGGGTTAATGACGTGTCCCGGTTTTTTTTTCAGGGTATGGGCGGTTGGGGTCTAAGATTGGAGCTCTCAGCTTCATGCCCGCAGCATGTCTTTGCTTTACCAGCTGCTTTGCAGCAATCGGGACTGCTTCCATGTGCGAACCCCAAAAACCTTCAAGACTGCTCCACTGGCAAAGGTCCGAACACGCTCGAACTCAGGCTCTGATCCCATGCAGCCCAGACAAACTACGGGATGCAATATAGAGGCCTTAATAATTGGAATAGGCTCTTGGGGCCAATTATACTATAGCTCTAATAAGGACCACCAAAGTAGTACTCGTATCAGTAATTACTCAGGCCTCTTTATTATATTATTAAGGGCTAGGGATGCCCCTGTCGGCTTTCATAAACCCTGAACTCTAGGGCTTAATGGGCCCAGGCTCTGGGAAGGCACCCAATGGCCGTGTATCCCTCATGAGGCGTTTAGTGTGGCCAAGAGTGGAAAAGCTTCTGCTGCAGCTCAAGAATCGCGCCTGGATGTCGCAGCCGTGGGCCTGGACAACAGGCCAAGGATTGCATAACAAAACGTCCCCAAAGCATACGATAACCACTGAACTCAAGCGCTACCCTCAACGCCAAAGCCGGCCTCACACCGGCCCAGACCAGGCCATGAAAACTGCACGGTACCTGAGGAGGAAGGCACTCAGAGATCTTCGCACATTTGGGTCTAGGGGCTTTTGAGCTCAGCTTTCAAGACTTTAAAATGTAGAGTTGGGGGGGCCTTGTGACTTAAGGGCTTCAGGTGATGTCTGGGAGGTTCATCCCGAAACCCTATCTCTCTAAATCCCAAATCCTTCTAAACCCAACCATGAAGCCCAAAGCCCCTTAAGGAACACCGCAAAGCTCAAGTCGTAGACACGGGGTGCTTCATTTAGGGATCTTTGCAACCAGGATCCGAATGCTTAGGGGTCTGCGGTGCGCTGATTATTTCTTTCTCCGCTCATGGTGGGTCGGGTGGGCAACAGGGGGTAAAGCTAGTGGGAAGCTGCTATCTCAGGTCTCGCAGTTCCCGTGCTATCTTTGAGTATGAGACGACCATGGGTTTCAGGCGGGTTTCTGTGGCTTTCAGCAGCTTCATCAGGACCGAAAAGCCCAATAATTGTGCTTGTCGGTCCCGGTAATCTCCAGTTCTGGAACCTCTCTGTAGAAGTACTATGTCAAAGCATTGTGCCTTCCATTGCCTCCCCTTACGATGATCATGCTCGGCTCAAACTAAACCCTAAACCCTAAACCGTGACCCCGCCTGACGGTCGCCGGTCCTTGCTTGATGGCCTCAGCTGGGGGTTGGGCACTGCTGCTTTGCCGGTAGTCGTACATACCGGCACGATATGCTCGGATATATCTTCGAAACAGTCGCCCCTGAACCTTATATCTTAAATCGCCCGAGACTCTACACCCTGAACCTCGAATCTCAAAAACACTATTAAAACCCAAAACTACAGCCTGAAAACCTACCCTGAAGCCTAAGCCCTAAACGCCTAAGCTCCAAACCTCATGCCCTCAACCCGGAAAGAGTTGATCTAGGGGCCTTAATAATTAGAATAGGGTTTTGGGCTCCTCAATACTGTAATTATAAGAAGGAACCCAAAGGAATAATATTGGTAATCCTACAATGAACCCTAAACCCTAAACCCTAAACTCTAATCCCGAAAAGTAACCCTCAAAGGAACCCCAAAAGGAACCCTAAACGGTACTTTCGGCTTCTACATTGGGTGCCCAGGGCTCGACCTCAGAGCTCTCGCAGGATCTTCGAAGAAGCGGTCGAAGAAGTCGAGGCCCCCTGTCTCGAGTTCCTGCGCCACGGTTTAGGGTTTGGGGTTTAGGGGTCTAAAGCCTGAAACCCCTAAACCCTAAACCCTAAAACCCTAAACCTCCTACATGAATCCGACGACCGACAGACAATAGCAACAAGAACAATAAAGAGCTTTTCGGCTTAGGGTTCATGATAACAGAGGCTTCTTGTAACGAAGCAACTCCAATCATGACTCTACACATCATGAGTGAGCTTTCTTCTTCAAGGCCCTGAGTTTGCATCCGCAGCCAGGTCGCCCTAAACCCCAAAACCGGGGTCCTTTTCCCTAAGGGTCCATGTATCCATATGAATATACATTGACCCTAACGTACCTACATCGGGCCTACTTCCAGGCGTAAGTACAGAGTATATGAGTACATGGACCCTGAGGGTTTGGACTGAACACAGCCGAAGACGGTCACTGTAAATAAAAATAAGGACGTCGGGCTACAGTTGGATAGGGTTTGGGTTTAGGATTTTCACATTGGGTTCTATCCAGTGTGTGCAAGAGTTTCAGAACATGAACTACCCTAGTAAATAGTATAGCCCATAAATAGCGCTTACTGGTTGTGGTGGGCTTTTTCTCTCCGAGCTATGAAGGAAGTCACGACAATCTTGAGGATTAAGGCTTCAAGATCAAGAAGCCTCAAGTCGGACGTCACGAACTGCGTGATTGCAGGAGACTCGGAAACTGGTGCTCAGGGCTCGACGATGAGAATGAACCTCTGGAAGACGGATACCGCAAGACGCCATCAAGTGCCAGATTTGTACATGTGCACGGGGAGAGGGACAGCGCTCTGTGTGTATCTGTAAAAAGATGCAGAAATAAAATATGTGAACATGTATGTGTAGATACAAACATACACACACGTTTATGCTTCTATGTGTATACATCTGTGCATATGTGCGATATCTACGTAGATATCCTTGCGGCTTATGACATATGACAAAAGACTACCGCGACCATCAAAATGGTAATTATGTCTGGCTTGCCTTCGCTGCCGCAGCACTGTCGCCAGGCTCCTGTCAAGGATACTGCTGTTAGAGCTCCTTAAGCCAAGCCTAAACCCTCAACTTGGAGAATCATGGGACTTAGTAAGCATGGTCATAAGTACCTTAACTGGGGTTACAAGTAACTATAAGCATAGTTACCCTCATAATAATCGTATAATTACTGCGCCCCATGGCCCATGATCCTTTAAGTAAACCCTAAACTCGCACCCAACATCCCGAAGCCCTAAACTCACTTGACCGTGAACCCAACCGTAAACCCTAGAGCATAAACCCATCACATGAAGAGCCCAAAACCCCAAATGGGCGGGTGGACGTTGGGCCGAAAGTGTGAGTGTTCTTTATCTATCTTCGGCCCCTGCCCTGGCACATCTTCCAGCTTGGGAAAAAGACCCACACTCTTCGTTGGAACGGGAGCTTGCGATTCACACTTACATCAAGCATCAACGGGTTTAGGCCTATGGTTCAGGGTGCTTTATAGGGGCCATGAAGGAGCACTGTTTCTGGAAGTGCGTAGGCTGCACGGCTTGGGGATGTAAGGCCTCTTGAGAAACCTCACTCGATATGCAAAGTTGCTGGAATGAAACTCTGTTTGGGCCCATGCTTCAATCCTGAACCTCTCAAGCTGAAAAACTCCAAACCCCAGGAGAACCGTGGCAAACCGCCTCGTCTTCATTCTCTTCTTCCTGGCGGAGCCATGGCATGCAAGGGATGCAAGCATTAGGACTCTGCAGGGGTTCAAGGCGTATCGGGTTTACTGCTTTTGGGCTTAAGGCCTGTGGAGTTGGGGGTCCAGGGCTTCTGCGCTGCAAGTAAGGATGGGGTGTACTCCAGTAGACACGACTGCCTAAAGTATGCACAGAAGGATTCATGATGTTCATGTTTCTTCGGCCGGTGCTCTGAGCGTTTTGCCGTTACAGGGGATGGCACAGGTAGCTTGACATTGCTTTTCCACGTGGCACGTTGTGACACTGGTGCCTCATAGTCAGGTCAGAAACCCACAAACCCCCACCCGAAATTCCGAAACCCTATACCCCAAACCTTAAAACCCCAAACCGGTTAGCCAAAGCCTCCACAGCGTCGTCCTCGAAGTCCACGGCTTCTTCCTCCTCCTCGCCCTGGCTCGGGGCTTAGGCAAGTAACCTACCATTTTTGGGTGTAGGGTTTAGGGTTAGTAAGGTTTTCGGATTTTAGAGTTTAGGGTTTAGGGTTCAGGGTTTAGGGGTTTGCGGCTCAGGGTTTAGGGTTTAAAGTTTAGAGTTTGGGGTTCGGGGACTAGGGCTTCAACGTGTTGAGGGATTTAGGAGTCTGGGGAGAGAGAGAGAGAGAGCTGCTGGAGATAGACAGATAGATCGACTGATGGATAGGTAGATACGAATAACTGAGTACACACATGTGGATATATAGAAAACTAAAAGGGGGGAACACAGACTTTCGGGACTTGGCCACGTCTGGGGTTCGTGAGCTGCAGCTATACGATGGAAATGTAGGGTCTTGTCAGAATGCCAAAGCTGAAGACGGAAAGCAAGGTAAGGCGAAAAGATGAAGTTATTGTTATTTTACACCGTGGGTGGTGCGACTGTCTGGCTGAATCGTAAGGGAGCCTGTGCGTGTCGCCTGAGACTGAGTCATGCTTCGTCCGTACGAGATTTGAATACTAGGCGCAAGTGTGAGCTCACCGGTTCCAGCTAACGTAAATGCTCGCACGACCCCACCTCACCGGCCGCTGCAAGTTTCTGGGCACCTCCCGACGAGGACGGACGGATCCAATGCAGGGTAGCCTAAGACCATCTACTCCTCTGCTTAATAGCAACTAGATGCTTGTCGCCGTGTGATCAGACCTGCTGCGACTACGACTACGACGACGACTACTGCTCCTACTACTACTGCGGCTACGATGGCGATGGCGACGACTGCTAGCTCCACTACGCTACTGTTGCTAATATACTATGGCCTATGTCATACATGTCGCTACGCTGACATAAACAGCTCACTTTCTTGCGGAGTTCTTCTCTTCCAAAATTCCTCACTATCTGCATGCATTAGATTGGCCGCGAACACACAATCTTCTGAATCCTCAACCAACGCGGATCTTTTCAGCCCAAGAGCCCCAACACACGAACCCGAAAGCCTAAGCGATCTTGCGCACGAACATAGCCTAGGTTACGGGGTTTACTTATGAGGGAACATGCTCATTAGACATCCGATGCCCGCAGTGCCGTCGAGTCGGACCTACAGGCAGCGCGGCGTCCTCAACCGCTTCCACCTCCTGCAAGTTTCGGGTCGATGTAGTTGGTGCGTGGAAAGCTTGTGCTCAACCAATCCACACCACATCATAAACCATTCTTGGAGTAGTGGTTTCGGAACACGCGTCTTGTGAAGTTCTATACTTTCTTGTGGATGATGTTTGCATGTGTGCTCGTGTTACACACACAGAGTAACATGCCACTACTACTGTGTTTGCATCGCGTTCTCCCTCTTGGGACGTTGCTGCACGTGTTCTGTTGCTGCACTCCTGTCACTTTTTCCACAGGATCTCCGTACCTGTCCCTCATAGTTTATGTCACATGCAACTCCAAAACGAAGCACCCTAAACTCCAACTACTAGCTTTCTTGCTCGAAGTACCCTTTAACAGTTAACACCCCTCAAAAGAACCTCACAGCCCCACATACTATCCACTGAAACTTCGTACAGGGGCCTGCATGATTAGAACGGCATGTTTTTGAGTGGGGGGGGGGGGGGATATGGGTATATTTTAAATGCACTATTCCGACTATTCCGACCTCTTGATAGCACTCCGCTTCCTCCTCGTCGCTGTCGCCGCCCTCGGAGCTGGGAGATTCTTCCTCCACACCGAAGGCCTGGATCAGTCGGAGATCAACGGGGGGTTTAGGGATTGTTATAGAGCTTGCAGAGCTTTTCGGTGTTTTCGGGTTTAAGGTCCCTTCTTGCTAGGGGTTTATAGGGCTGATTGGGCTTACGGTGTTTAGGGTATAGGGGCTTTACAGTACGTTTTGCTTCAAGTGTTGCTGCACGGCTTAGAATTGAAAGGTCTGCTGGTCGTTGTGCTTGTGCTTCAGTTATGGTAGCTTCTCGGTGTCGTTCTCAAGCAAGCAAGAATTTGCCATTCAATCAAAGCGGCATCAAGACGGGAGCCCTAATTCAGAACAACCTGCGGGTATTGCTGTGAAAAGGAATTTGTCATCTTGTCCTACGGCCGTGCCTGTTGTGACCCATGGTTTCGGGCTTCGGGTTTAGGCTGTTGAGGTCTGAGGTATAGAAGGTATACTCCAATTAATCGACTATTGTGTAGAGTTGTCTGCAGGGCCTGAGTCGCACATGCGAAGCAACAAACAGCGCGAAAGTCACACAAGCCCTGAAACCTCAAGTCAGCTAAACCCTAAGCCATGCACTAGCGTCGAACTCCCAAACTGCCCAACCAAAATCCTCCTAAACCCTATAAACTCTAAACCCTAAACCCTCCCCTCTGAAACCCAGTCATTCTCCGATGCATTCAGCAGCTCAACTCCTGCAGTTCTTCCTTAGTGTAGAGCCTTCTAGAATCTCCAGAAGCCAGTGTACCTAGACCACGCGATGTTGCTCAGATAGATAGATAGATAGACAGTTAGGTATATACATACATACGTGCACACATGCATACAGAGATTAATACATACATTATATAACTTTGTCGCTTTCGGGTTGCCGGAGCCTTCATCAGCTGCCCGAATCCAGGCCTGACAACTGCGCTTGGGAAGGTGTAGGGCTTGACGATAGGATTCAGGGCCTAGGTCCTGGCATAGGTTTCTGGATCTCGAGCTGAATCGGCTTAATGTACGTAGGGCCTTACTAATTAGAATAGTGTTTCGGGGCCGACTATACTATACTTATAATCAGAACTCCCCAAAATAGTATAGGTAATGATTTTGGCCCCTATATTATGTGTCGGAATGAAGACGCCCCAGGAGGCGACGCATCTTCTCCAAGCTCAGAGACACGATTGTTCCCACCGTTGGTGAACCAATCTTTTTTGAACCGGGTGCCCAGGCATGAAAAGATCTTCCGACAGGACACACTCTTGGTCGGAGAAGAAGGAACTGAGCAATTTAGTGCCCGATTTGTCCGATTCCCTCGTCTTTGGATGCACATCATTGTAGAATTTATGCCTCCAAGTCGTGCGAGGCTCTGCGTTTGGGAGGACCAGCAGACCTTCACGTGGGGCGGGTGGCCCACGTGAAATCCGTGTAAGGTTCTTTCAGGTCAGATGCCGCAGGTTCAGGTCCTGATCGCGATTCGCTCAGTTAGTCTCTGGCCGACGATGTTCTTGTCCTTCAGCGCCAGCACATCTTCTCTGCCGTTCCGTTCTGTCTCGAGACAGTCCCGCTGCGCCTCACACCAACCATATCCCGCTGTCGTTTGTGTACTCGCTGAAAGGTTTCTAAGACCTGACTCGTCATGGACTGCTGCCGCCCCGTAGGCCCAGCCGAATGTTACAAGATCCTCTCTCTCCCATTCCTGCGTGCTGCGTTGAGCAGTGGTGCCGACTTCGCTGCGAATGGCTTCCACGAACATCCTCCGTGTCTCATTCAACTCTCCACAGAGATAAGCCCTCTGCAGATCAAAATCAAATCCAGAACCTGAAACCCGTAAGCCTTCAGCCTCTGAAGCATTCTCAAACTCAGGAACGCAACGAGGCCATATCAGGCAAATGGCTCGCTCGAACCCCCGCAAATCCCAGAAGGGAACAGCTGCCTCGCGCGTCGCGCGGCCGCCCGCCGTCGAGCCTCCTGGGATGCAGATGGGCTTTTAAGGGCAGCCTCCAAAATCCCCGAATTAAGGACTATACCTTAAACCTTATTAGGGTACGGCTTCCCCAGATGTTGCTAGCGAACTCTCGCTGCCTAGTCGGCGACTGGCACGGTGGCATTTTCGGTGCGCATACCTGTGATAATTACTCACATGAGACATCGGCCAGCGGCTTCAATCGTCCTGGTACCAGAAGTTGACCCTAAACCGTAAAGCTCGGCTATCTGCTGCGAGAATTAATGCAGGGTTTACGGGGGTTAAGGCCCGGTATCCTTCTTACAGTTCATACTGAAGAACTGATTTGTTTTCCCCGAGCTGATCCTGAATCTCCGGGATGCACCAGCCCGGAGCTGTCCCTAGAAGTACTTCCAAAAAAGCACATGTGTGTATGCATGCATCCGTGCATAAGTAAATACGTGTCTGGCATAGGTATAGATGTAGATAAAGATGTAGATGCAGATAGAGATACCACTTTCGGCTCTGCCACAACTCAGAGTTCAACATGCAGATGTCAAAGACATGATTCTGTCGCCCGACCCTGGCCTCAATGGGACTCAACCTCCCATGGAACCTATCCCCTTAAGGAACCCTTTTTAAGGAACCCTTTAAAGGAACCCTTTAAAGGAACCCTAAAAGGAACCCTAAAAGGAACCCTTATAGAAACCTATCCCCCCGACCCGAAGCTCGCTGAACCCTCTAGAGCCCCTCCTCTTAGTATCCTTAAACCCTTAACCCTGAACCCCCCCAACCCTAAACCGCTAACTCCTAAATCCCTAGCCCAAATTCTTAAACGCTTGTGGAGCCCGTCTAGAGCCCTTAAGTGCCCTCTTGCGGGGCCATGCTTAAACTCTAAACCCTGACCCCCTAAACCCTGAAACCTAAACCCTATGTAAAACCCCTGACTGTTGAAAACCCGAATAACAGCCCAAATTCGAAACCTCAACTCCTGGATCTTATGCCCCAATTCCCGAATCCTGCAAATTTCTCCAGAACCAGCCGCCTCCTGCTCAAGTTCCAGCTTTCGCCGCTCAGCCTCCGCGGCTGCCTCGGGCAGCAACGGATGACACAGGAATGTTGGATTTAGGGTTTCAGGGTTTAGGGGTGTAGGGTTTGGGGTGGTTTACCGTTTAGAGTCTGGGTTTTGAAAGGTTTGGGAACGCTTCGGGGTTTAAGGGGTTGTGGCAAGGACCTTTATGTATTATTTGACGAGTGTCTCTTTGTATAGTATTCAATCTAAATTCTTCAGCTATGGCTCAGGCTTGAGGTGTCGTAGCTGCAGGCTCTTCATCAGGTTTANTATTCAATCTAAATTCTTCAGCTATGGCTCAGGCTTGAGGTGTCGTAGCTGCAGGCTCTTCATCAGGTTTAGGATTGTGCAGCCCAAGGTCTACTAGTAATTCTCCTATTCCTACTGCCCTACTCCTGCTTTCTACCACTCTCACTCTCCTATTCGCGCCTTCCTGTTCCCATTTCCCTAGTCGCCCTAGTCCTACTCAGTCCTACTCACTTACTCCCATGCTCATGCTCCTCTTCTCCTGTCTCAGCGATCTTTCATTCTTTATTTCCTATCCTCCACTCCTCANGTCGCCCTAGTCCTACTCAGTCCTACTCACTTACTCCCATGCTCATGCTCCTCTTCTCCTGTCTCAGCGATCTTTCATTCTTTATTTCCTATCCTCCACTCCTCATTCTCTTGCGCCCCCACTCCTGCTCTTCTACTCTCACTCTCCTACTACTCTCTTACTCCTCTCTTACTCCTGGCTTCTTACTCGTACTCTCCTGCTCCTACTCTTCTATTCCTTCGCTGTGATTCTTATTCTCCCTACCCCTAGTCTCCTTCT